>JARHVA010008525.1:130000-147500 GCA_037957365.1 Torreya grandis | reverse complement strand
GTAACTTCAAAATTTGAAAATTCAAGTGTCCATACCAGAGATGCCATAACCAAATTTTATCTTCATAACCAAGTTTTATCTTCATATGCCATATTTTCAAGGTTGTTACTATGGTCTTCAAACTTAATTTGGAACATCCTATTATTAGACATAGGTATAATTATAAAAACCTTATTTCATTGATTCTTGTCATAAATAGAGAATTTCTTATCATAAAAAAACACCTTATAGTTCTTTTCACATGGTTTTCCAACACTCAAAAACTTATGTTTACACTTTGAGGTATAATAAATGTCATTAATACTTTTCTTACCTTGTATAGTATTCACTATCATGTTCCTTTTGATGCAACCTCTAAATATTTATTATCACATAGTTTGATATTGATTTTAAAACTTATACCCATTATAGAAAATAACACATTATTACCAAACATGTGATTGGAACAAACTGAATCTATAGACCGAACCAAATTAGGATTGTTTTTCAGCTTTGTCATATGAAATGAATAAATTAAATGAAGCATCACTATCCTCATTAGCATAATTATCACTTATATTTTTATTTCCTAATTTTAATCTACATTCCCAATCAAAGTGACCATACCTATGACAACAAGATCATTAAATATTTATGTTATCAAATCTACCTCTACATCTTCCTCTTGCAGTTGAATCACCTCATCTTCCTATGTATCTTCTTAATAATTTTAATTCATGTGTTTACCTTATCCTTGATTACTTTTGATATTGTCTTCACCTTGTACATGTCTAATCTTAATACTAGTGCTGGTACCTTCATTCTTTGTGATCTTTAATTTTGAGGCAAAATCCTTCTCATCCCTTTCATTTAATGTGTCTGTTAGTCTTTATTCATGGGACAAGATATCCAACCAAGTGATTAAACTAAAGAGTATTCAAATATTTTATTTCTTACATTATAATAACAACATTATTCCACCTTGGTGTTAGATAACTTAACACCTTTTTTACCACAACGTCTTTTTTCAACATTTCTCCAAGTGTAACCATTTTGTTGACTACATATTTTAATATTAAACATAAATCACTGGTAATTTATTCTTCTTGCAACTTCAAATCCTCAAATTCTCAAATTCTCTCTTCAATATTTGAAATCTAACAAATTTGTCTCACTCACTACTTCGGTAAGCTTCTTATAGAGTCTACTAGGTATCTTTGGCTATCTTTGCACCTGCAATTCTTGAAAATAGTTTATTTTCTTGATCTATTTGAATATGAAATAAATCTTATGAGTCATTTATCTTAGATTCCATCTTGGCTTTCCTCTCATTAGCTAAAACAATGGATAAATTAGTTCATTCATCATAACTGGTTTTTACAATCTCTCATAATTCCTTTCCTATCAAAAGAGTCATCATATTGATGCTTCAAGGCCTTATAGATAATGAAAGTGGTTACATAATAAAATGTTTAAGGACTTACCATGGAGGTAAATTCTGTTCAAAAGGTTTTTTGAATTATTTTGATATGAATGGCATCAAAAGGCAACTCACAACTACCTACACCCTCAACAAAATGGTGTGGCTAAAAGGAAGAACTATATAGTGGTTAGAATGGAAAGGAATGAATTACAAACAAAGGGATTAAATAATTTTTTTTGGGTAATGCATTTGATGTAATAATGTATATTCTCAATTTAAGTCCTACTAGTGTACTTGAAAAGATGATTTCATATGAAGCATTATATGAAAATAAGCCTAATGTCAAATATTTCTAAGTTTTTGGTTGTTTAGCTTATGTTCATGTAGTTGATCAATGAAAGAATAAATTAGATCCAAATAGTGAGTCTTGTATTTTTTTTGGGTACAGTGAACAAAGGAAAACTTATAGGCTTTATAATCATATCACTAATTCTGTACTTGTGTCAAGAGATGTTATTTTTTATTAAGGGTGAGTGTATAATGTGACAAAGATAAAGACAATATTTATAACTCTAATTTTTTTTTATTGATGGTATTTATGATGATAGTGTTAATGAGCATCCCACTAGTACTTTAGTGGCAAGTACTATAAGTCCATTAAGTATCCCCTCATCTAGTGCATGTATTCCAAGCATTGTTCTAGCTTCAAGTATAAGTCCATTAAATATCCACTCATTTAGTACATGTATTCCAAGCATAGTTCCATCTTCAAGTCCTAGTAGTTCAAGGTAGGTAACAATTTTGAGTGAAATTTATCAGTGTACAAAAAGATAAATACATGAAGAATCTAAGAGGTGAGATAGTAAATTGTGATTTAATTACACAAGATGATTTTGAACCATCATGTTTTAATGATGTATATACTAATGATGTTTGGGTGTAAATAATGCAAGCATAAGTGGATTCCATTCATAAAAATAATACTTGGAAACTTATAGAGCTTCCACATGAAAATAAGTGTTGCTATGTACCTAGGGATATGATATATTGATGTATATGGGTTGATGGAGATGTCGACATGTGGCACACATCCCCTTAATTAGCTATATAGGTACAATTTATTAGGATAATAGAGTAACTTGTAGAAGTAGTATATTGGGAATGGTCGGCCTACATTGGGATTAGGATGTTATCCATCCATGGGTTAGATAGATGTATATATATAGGAGATGATTATCACGGTAAGGATATCAAGTAAGCATTGAGTCTTCTATTGTAAGAGGATATTGGAGGTTGTCCCCTCAAAGAGACATTGTGGAGTTATTCCTTCCTAAAGGAGTATTATATGGTGTTTCCCTACCTTAAGGGTATTTATTCATATATTGAATATCAAGATCATTACAAGTGGTATCAGCGCTTTGATTTGGGCAATTTGTGTGGAGCGAAACACTAATTTTACTATATCTTATGAAATGTAAGGATTTTTTTTTTGAAAGTTTTACTGAAGATGTAGGAAAATATAATAGAAGTGTAGTAAAAATTTTAGAATAATTTTAATTGTTTTGTGGGAGTTATTGATATTTTAGGGTTTATAATAATTTTGCTATATCTTCCTGAATATTGGGAATTTTTATTCAATATTTTTACTGGAGATGTAAGCAGGTTTAGGAGAAGTCCAATCAAAATTTTAGATTTTTTTGAGTTGCTTAGACTGATTTATTGCAATTTTATGGATCAATTTTGACATTTTAGGGTTTCATGAACCCTAATTTATTTGTGGATCATGGAGTTGCAAAAATTTTCAGGGGAAGATGATGTTGATGCTAGAGAATGGTGGCTCAATTTTAAGGAGAAGAATACTACAAATTTTTTATGGAAAATACAATTATGTTTTTCTTTGTCTGGGCTTGCAAAACATTGGTGGACTAATGAATTGAGCTTTGCACAATAGTATTCTTCATGGGAAGCAAAGGAGAAAACCTTCCTCGATCGATGGGATATAAATGAAAAAGAGGATGTAGAAGAGGAAGAAAATCATGATGATAAAGAAGTAGAAAAAGAAGAAGCAGTAGAAGAAGAAGTAAAAAAATAAGAACAAAAAATAGAAGAATCATCAGAAGAACAAGAAGAAGAAGTAGAAGAAGCAATACGAGAAGAAGAAGAAGAAGAAGAAGAAGAAGAAGAAGAAGAAGAAGAAGAAGAAGAAGAAGAAGAAGAAGAAGAAGAAGGGTTCAAATAATTTGGCTCCAAATAAATCTGAGTCAATTTTTCAATTCCATGGATGCATTCAAAAGAAAAAGGTTATTGTGTCCATAAACTCTACTAGCAAGTATAAATTCATTAACATGAATGTGGCCAAGCATCTACATGTTCAAGCAAAGAATATCAAAGAGGCTCAAGTAGATGGTAAGAATATTTCAATGTTTGAAGATCTGAAGCTCATTGTGGAAAAATATGTTTTGCATTCAGATTTTTATGCTTTGGATATGGATGATGTGGATATACTTCTTGGATATCCATGGTTAGAGACTTTGGGAACAATGAATATTAATATTCAGAAAAAGTTCATGAAGTTTTAGTATAAGAAAAAGAAGATCACTTTACAAGATATCATAGTGAGAAAGGCACTAATAACAATCCAGGTAGATCATGAAGATGAGATTAAAATAGGTTATGAAGATCATGATGAAGATTCAGATGATATAGATAAAGACACACTACAAATGAGCACTTCATCTACTCAAGACACAAAGAAGGAAAAGGTGGAAGAGGTAAAAGTAAAGGTGGATAAGGTTAAAGCATTGGAAAAGGTTGAGGTATATAGACATCCACATCATCATGAGAGGAAAAAATCATGGAACCAAGTGAGGAAGTGTCATAATAACAATCATTTTGTCTATACAAGAAATAAAATTTCCAATCATTATGGATATGCATGGAATCCAAAGAAAAAATACTATGGCACATGGAATGAATGGGGAAATCATTATGACTATGCATGGAAGAATACCTACTATGGTCATGGTTGGAATCAGAGAAGTGCAGTGGAATATGGTACATGGAATAAAAGGAAGAATAATTATGCTTAGACACCAAAGCATTACAATTATGATCATGAACGAAATAAGAGGAGCACAATGGAATTTGGAAACAAGATTGGAGAGCTATCACCTGCCAAAATCACATATGGATGGCTAGATGATCGAGATTGGAGACAAGTGTGCAATGATTTGAAGCACACTCATTATTTGGTTTCTTCCTATGTTTTAGGGATGAAACATGTCAAGGAGAGAAGGAATGCTATGTACCTAAGGATATTATATATTGATGTATATGGGTTGATGGAGATTCCGACATGTGGCACACATCCCCTTAGTTAGTTATATGGGTATAATTTATTAGGATAATAGAGTAACTTGTGTAAGTAGTATATTGGGTAATGGTTGGCCTACATTGGGATTAGGATGTTATCCATACATGGGTTAGATAGATGTATATATATAGGAGATGATTATCATGGTAAGGATATCAAGTAAGCATTGAGTCTTCTATTGTAAGAGGATATTGGAGGTTGTCCCCTCGAAGAGACATTGTGGAGTTATTCCTTCCTAAAGGAGTATTATATGGTGTTTCCCTACCTTAAGGGTATTTATTCATATATTGAATATCAAGTTCATTACAAGTGTATTGGTACTAAATAGGTTTACAAGACTAAGTATAATAGTGATGGTACTATTGAAGGACACAAGGTACATCTAGTTGTAAAAGGTTTTAATCAAATATATGTCATTGATCATGAAGAGACATTTTCATCCATTGTAAGACAAGATATCATTAGAATGCTGATTTCACTAGGGGCTAAAAAAATAGAGCATACAACACATATGTGAAAAATACCTTCTTGAATGGGTACTTAGAATAAGAAGTCTATGTACAATAGCCATAAGTTTTTTTAGTACAAGGTAAAGAAGACCAAGCCTACAAGTTAAAGAAGGCTTTGTATGGACTCAAACAAGCAACCATAGCATGGTATGCAAGGATTGCTGGATATTTTCAGTAGATTGGACTCAAAATAAGTGAACATGAGCCTACCTTTTACTACAAGAAAGAAGTTAATGACGTCCTTACTATAAGCTTGTATGTTGATGATTTGTTGTTTATGGGAAGAAATTCTAAGATGAAATATTAATATAAAATTGCAATGATAAATAGATTTGAAATGAAATATTTAAATCTCTTGAAATGCTTTTTAAGGTTTGAGGTTCATCAAAGTAAAGATGATATATCATTTGTCAAACAAAGTATGCAAATGATATGTTTCAAAAAAAATTCAATATGGTTTATTGTAAACCAATTTCCACTCCAACTTCTCATGTAGTTATGCTATGTAGAGAAGACAATGTTAAAAGAGTTGATGAGATAACTTGCAAAAATATTGTTGTAAGATTAATGTTTATAAAAAAATTTGTACAAAAACCACTAGATTAAATAAATGCACTTTGATTATCTAAGGAAAACACATTCTAATCTATGTATTGAAATGATTTCTTTTTAAATTAAATTATTTTAGAAAAGGAAATTCTTGAAATGTATGTTGAAATAAATATGCAAACAAAAAGACATGTAGGTTAACCAAATCACATTTTGTAATACAAACAATTTTAAAAGAATCAAACAATAGCTAGTACAAACATAAACTAAAAATATAAAATATGAATCCTACCTCCTTGGGCGAGTGGGTCCTTACTCTCCCTTCGACCAAAATTTAAATCACTCTTATAATTTTAGAATATTCAAAGCTTCATTAATTTTGGAATAAAAATTTCAATCTAGAAAACTCTCTTACTAATTTCTCATGTTTTCTAGTAACATTTTCTTTTCTCTAAAACTTCTCTCTCTCTCTCTCTCTCTCTCTCTCTCTCTCTCTCTCTCTCTCTCTCTCTAATAATATAAAGATGTTTTTCTAATACAACATTCCTACTGCTACTATTTAAAAAAACTATCAAAATAACCACTATAATATAACTAATGTTTTTTGATGTTATATATATATATATATATATATATATATATATATATATATATATATAATTCAAAAGAAATATTGGCAGTATGGAAGCACACCTTCATGTCAGACTAGGCCCAGCCTAGGAATACAAAAAAGTAAAAGCAAAAAAAAACATAAGGCCCTACCTAGGAACATGTCATTAAAACATCGTAAGAGAGAAAATTAAGCTACCAGACCAAGGTCATAAGGTGAAGGATCCGTATCATCAAGTCCCCATCCTGAGCTTGGCAAGTTATTACCATCATGAATTGGCTCCTAACTAGAATCTTGAATAGTGTCATTATCATCTTCTTGTGCATGAGTAGGAAAGATGGATAGAGATAACTTGGGGAACTTATCAAACACGTCTGATCAACCTCTATGTGGTACCCCCAAGTATCTAGATGCATAGGAAGAGGAGGAGCATCCCAACCATCTTGCCCAATAGGAGAAGGAGGTGGGGGTTTCCACCCTCGTTGCTACCTAAGAGAGATCATGCATTGAAATGGGGTAATAGTATGAGAATAGTGCCAAGATCAGATGTATTGGTGTCCACCTCAAGGTGGAATATAAATTATGTCTTCAAGTTTGTGATCTCTGGGTAGAGACAGAGGAACCTACACCACAACACAAGGAACATCTCCCCAATGAGTGAGAAGGTCTTGGAGATGGTAAATCTCAATGGAAAATTTATTTTCTTGCACTTGTATCTACAAAAAAACATTTAAAATAATAGAGGACTTGCTCAAATGAAAAATTTACAATTTGAAGAAGTATTATTAAATATTGTATTATTTCTTTTTTTCATAACCAAAATAGAATCTCCACTCTGAAAATATGTCAGACTTGTGTATATTTAAAAGGAAAGGTGGGTTTGTCTCCAATAAGGATATGCTACCAATGAAATAATTTGGGTTGGAAGGGTTTAAATAGGTCATGAATCCATGGATAGACCCTTTGAGCTTTGGAGTAGTACCAAAAAAGATGAGGGAATGTTTCAAAATGGCCATAAAAAGGGCATGTGTGAAGGGAAATTATTAAGTAGACAAGCCTTCTACCTATGGGTAGGCCTTAATATAAGATATACCAAGTGGAATGAGATAACTTAGGCTCCAATCAAGCCTCCCACATAGTGTGAAAATGGAAGCACCAAGTTCAAATGGATGAAGGCAGACCCTAATAGGATTTGAGCTTGTCCACCATAGGTATGTGGGGAGTAAGCCACCTATAGCCAAGGTGAGGGATGTAATTAAAAAATGAAGTTACAACATACCACTTCTAGTCCTTCCACCAAGGATGAGTGGAGTGAATATTTTTTTGTGAAGCATTGTGCTGGGTTAAATACAAAAAGTTTCAATATTTTATTACATATACTATTACTCAATTGCCCAGATTAGAATAATTTAGTTAACAAATTTATATCAAAATCTACTTTGTAATCCATATATGACAAACAATCTAAACATTTACTTGCAAGTTAAACAAATAAATATGAAATGATAAATACATACAAAAAAAAAAGAAATAAGACATGTTGAATAATAACATACAAAAATATTGACATAGTATTTAATGTGGTTCACACAAATGTTGGGCTACGTCCACCAAGAAACTCAACAATTATTCTATTCAAACTTTTGAAGGAATTTATACAAGTGCCTAGCACATCCTACCCATAAATCTCTATATCAAAGAACTCTAACCAAACCTTTATCTAAAGATAAATTTTCTTTTTCTGTCAATTACTATGCAACTACATTAATTTTTTTTCTCTATAATTCAATTCTAAATAATTTTTCTACCTCATTTCCCACTTTTAAGGGGATGGTCACTAAAAATGAGGAAGTACAATTTTTTTTCTAACTTCCTGCAGTTACAATCTATTACAACTTCCTTGCAGAATAAGTATAAAATCTATTCTAACTTCCTATAGTTGCAATATTTTATATATATTAAAAAAATAATTTAAATAGTCATACGAATATAATAGTGATGAATGGGCTATTGACAAATCATCATCTGACCATCCTCAGGTTTCTCCTACATTTAATCAATGACTACAAGAGCATCATTAACACTAGACCTTCATGACCTTGCTAACACAGATCTGCAACCATGACCACAAAGTGCCTATATCAATCCACAACATTATAACTAAAATTTGACATTAACCTATTCCTATCAATTTATAATAGCACTTATATATAGAATCTCGTAGCACCGATCAAGTTATAGGCTTTCTATTTTTAGGTTGCCTATAGTAACTGTAGTCTTCACTTACAAGTTAACCATAACAACTGTAGATTTTCACCTATAGGTTTCCTGCAACCACTATAGGTTTCATCTATAGGCTGCCCATAGCAACTACAAGTTTCTTCTATAGGCTTCTCGTAGAAACTACAAGTTTCTTTTACAGGCTGCCCATAGCAACTACAGGTTTATTCTATAGGCTACCCATAGAAACTATAGGTTTTATTCTTTTCCAATAAAATAAAATGAGGCATCATGTTTCCACGTCTCTATCAATCTCCCACTTGGAGACATAAGGCCACAACACCAACTACTGCAACCTCCCACATAAACTTAGAACTACTGATTTCTTCTTGAAGCTTATGCTTCAAGTCCCATGAAAGTTAAGTGTGCCCTCAAATTCACTTCTAAAATTATCTTAATAAGCATATATTTAGGATTCTCTTTGAGTGAATCTTCTTGAGCTTGAACTTCCCACTTTCCAAAATTATATGTATGAAGTGGTAGCGAAGTTCTACACGATTTGTCCTACTATGAAAAATGGAGTTTTTACCCAAGTGAATATCACTTTGGCTATCAAAATATAGAGTGTAACCATCTTGCTTCACTCCCAAAACCTCCATAAATATGCTTAACAACAAAAAATCTTTACTTGCTTTAGTACAAGTAATGTATTCAGCGTCAGTGGTAGAAAGTACAATAACTTTTTACAGCTTAGAAACCCATGAGATTGTAGTTCCTCCAACTATGAAATTATAGCCAGTAGTAGACCTTATACCATCCAAATCACCTATGATATAACTATACAAAAAAACTTACAACCCACTATTAAAACCTTCAAAACATAAACACATACTAGAGGTTCCATGCAGATATTTTAAAATCCACTAAACTGCTAACCAATGTTGTTTACCGGGGTTACTCATGAACCTACTAACTACTCCCATTGATTTGGATATGTTTGGATGAGTGGAAATCATAGTATACATTAAAATACCCACAAGTGAAGCATATAGAACCTTTTCCATATAATCTTTCTCCTCCTGTGACTTAGGAGATTGTGTCTTACTCAACTTGAAGTGGCTAGCTAAAGGTGTAGAAACATATTCACAGTTTTGCATCCCAAATCTTAACAACACATTTTAAATATATTCAGATTGATTTAAATTTAGTTTCATACCCAATCTATCTCTATCAATTCTCATTCTAAGAATTTTCTTGGCTGGTCTAAGATCCTTCATAACAAACTCTGAAGAAAGTAATTTCTTCAATTTACTTATTCTCTACATGTTAGCTCCACACAACAACATGTTATTAACATAAAGTAAAATAATAATGAATTCATGATTTTCAAATTTCTTACTATAAACATAATGATCACTATGAGTATGAGCATATCTATGCTCCAACATGAAAGTATCAAACCTTAGGTATCATTGCCTAGGTGCCTGTTTTAAACCATATAAACTTTTCAACAAGTTGCAAACCTTTCTTTCTTTTCCATTTACCTCAAAACCTTTCAGTTTCTTCATGTAGATTTCCTCTTCTAAATATCCATGTAAGAATGTTGTCTTCACATCCATCTATTCTAAATGAAGATCATTAGAGGCAACAATACTTAATACAATTTTTATTAAGGTAATTTTGACAACAGGAGAAAATACCTATGAGTAATCAATTCTAGCCTTCTGTGTAAAGTCTTTAATAAAAAGCCTTGCTTTGTATGTTTCCTACCCACTCTCATCCTCTTTTAAATGGAAAACCCATTTATTTATTAGTGCTTTCTTATCAAGTGATAAATCCACCAGTTCCCTTGTTTTATTGTGTTTCAAGGCATCCAATTCTACATTCATGCCCTTTTCCCATTGCACACAATATTTGTCCTACTTAGCTTCTACAAATGATTCAGATTCCCCACTGTTAGTTAGTAACAAATAAAACAAATATGGAGAATATATATCAAGAGGTTTACTTACTCTAGTTGACCTCCTTACCACTGATGTGACTGGTTCACTTTGAGCTTCTCTTGGCCCAATATTTTTAGAAGACTCCATTGGGTCATTAATGACCTTATTCCCATCATCTAATTATATAGAGGTAAATGGAGTATTATGTAAGTTCTCTTTTCTTTCTACAAATACACTTGGAAGTATAACAAGATTTTATTTACCAAGTGGACTTTCCACTTTCTTTTCAGCATATTGGTCCCTATACATCACACTTTCATTAAAGATCACATCACGTGATCTCACAATATTTCTATAATCTAAACACCAAAAATGATAACCAAATGAGTTATCACCATATCCAATGAAAGTGCTTCTTATTGATTTAGCATCCAACTTATTTATATTTTCTTTATCATTGTGCACAAATGCTTCAAAGCCAAAAACTTTTAAATGAGAGTAGGAAACACTTTTACCTATCCAATCTTCCTCGAGAATCTCACCATCTAAAGCACTAGAGAGTCCTCTATTAATAAAATCAATAGTAGTATGAACCACATATACCCAAAAAGGAGGTGGCAAACCAACATGGAGTCTCATGCTTCTAGCTCTCTCCATAATTGTTTGGTTCATTCTCTCACTTACCCCATTCTATTAAGGATTCTAAGGCACTATTACTTCTTTTCAAATTCCTTCTTATGCACAATAGTTCTAAAATTTGTTTGAGGTGTATTTACCTCCATTGTTAGATATTAAGCATTTCAAATTCATGCCTGACTCATTTTATGCAAGGTCTCTCCAAATTTTAAAGGTAATACATCAGACTTATTTTGGATACAATAAACCCATAACTTATGAGATACATCATCCGAAAATGTAACATAATACTTTGAACCTCCCAATGATTATTCAGGGGCTTGTCCCCAAACATCATAATGTACTAATTCTAATTTATTTTTTTTCTTTTAGGCCCAACCTTCAAAAAATAAAATTTCTTTTGTTTACCAAAAATGCAATGTTTACATAGATCTAAATTAATAGACTTTAAGTCTGATAACTTCCCTTATGTAAAATCCTAATACCTTGCTAACTCATATGACCGAACCTCAAATGACATAAATTAGTTTTTAGATCAGAAGTATAAACTAATTTAGTATTATAATCAATAATGTAATTACTCAAATACAGTGTGCCTTCTTTTTTCCCTCTGGCTACAACAAGATTACCTTTTGTTACCTTCTAGGATTCTATATTGAAAGTAATAGTACATCAATCTTATACGAATTGACCTACAAAAATAAGATTTTTGGTAAGACTTGGTACATGTCTTACTTCTTTGAGTATCCATTCATTTCCATTATGTAGCTTAATCTTTAAAGACCATTTTCCAATAGTATCACATAGTTCATTATCTCCCAACAAAACATGGCTAAACTTGCCACTTACATAGGTTGTAAAATAATTAGGATTGAAAGTAGCATGAAAAGATTCCCCTGAGTCAATCACCCATGACTCAACCTTTGTATCACATGAAAAAACTAAATCATCTTGATACACAATAGTAGTATCACTTGAGGCAATATTTGCCTTCTAGTTATTATCACTATTTTGTTGTTCCTTGTGATTATTTTTAAGATCCTAAAATTGCTTTCTCATATGGCCAAACTTTACATAATTCTAGCAAACAACACTTCTTCCTTTTGACTTGGATCTATGTTTGGAAGATAAAGATCTTTCCTTTGATCCACAACTCTTGCTCCTCTATCTATTCTTTTGTCTCCCTCTAGATTCAACATTTAGTGCATTACTTGTTGAATTCTCACTAGATGTCTTCCTTCTCATTTCTTTAGATATTATGACACTAACAACATCCTCCATTTTAATAATATTTCTCCTAGATATGATATTACTCATAGCCATCATAAGATTATTCTAGGATTTAGGAAAGGAACATAGTAATAACAAGACCTTGACTTCTTCATCTATTTTCACTTTCAAAAAGTCAACAAATTTGTAATATTATTGTAATCATTCATATGTTTAGCTACACTTGAATTCTCATTCATTTTCAGGTTGAATAACATCTTCATCAGATACACCTTGTTTAGTGTTGAAGGCATCTCATACAACTTGCATAAGGTGGTCATAAGTTCTTATGTAGTATTTTCTTCAGATATATTAGAGGCAACAATTCGTCCCAAGTAGAGCTTAATGGTTCCCAAAGCTTTTCTATCCAAGACATTTCATTCCTCATCTGTTCTCTTTCCCTATACTTTTGCCTTTCTATAAAGTGGTAGATAGAGGTCCTTTTGATACATATAGTTAATCATCTACATCTTTCACATAATAAAATTCTATCCATTAAACTTATCAACCACTCATCTTCCATCATCTACCATTTTTTAAGGTCTCCCACTTGAGAAGATATTACTCTGAGTCTGAGATCCTGTTGAGATTTACAACTTGTAAAATAGTACACAAAACCACACAAAGATGGCTCTGATACCACTTGTTGGGTTAAATTTAAAAAAATTCAAGATTTTATTACATACATTATTACTCAATTGCCCATATTAGAATAACTGAGTTTGTAAATTTGTATCAAAATCTACTTTATAACCCACTGATTAAAAATAATCTAAACATGTACTTGTAAGTTAAACAAATAAATATGAAATAATAAATACATGTATAAAATAGAGAAATAATAGATGCTAAAAAATAACATACAAAAATACTGACACAATATTTAATGTGGTTCACCTAAATGTTGGGCTACATCCACCAAGAAACTTAGAAATTCTTCTATTCAAACTTTCAAAGAAATTTATAAAAATTCCTAGAACTTTCTACCCCTCAGTCTCTATATCAGAGCTATCTGGAAATACCTTTGTCTGAAGATAAATTTTCTCTTTCTATCAATTACTACATAGCTACATTAATTTTTTTGTCTACAATTCACTTTTACATAATTGTTCTCCCTCTTTTCCCACTTTTAAGGGGAGGATCACTAAAAATTAGGAAGTACAAAATTTGTTCTAACTTCCTACAATTATAATTTGTTACAAATTCCTTGAAAAATAAGGAAGTATAAAATTTGTTCTAACTTCCTATAGTTACAATCTTTTACAGATATTAAAAACAAACTAATTTAAATAGTCATACAACTGTAACAGTGACGTACAGGGTATTATAAATTCATCATCTGACCATCCTCAGGTTTCTCCTATATTCAATCAATGCCTACAAGAGAATCATTAACAATAGACCTTCACGACCTTGCAAATACAAATCCACAACCAATGTAACTAAGACCACATAGTGCTTATATCAATACACAAAATTATAACTTAAATTTGACATTAGCTTATTCCTATGAATTAATAATAACACTTATATATAGAAGCCTATAAGACATGTCAAGCTGTAGGCTTTCTATTTTCAGGTTGCCCATAGCAACTGTAGTCTTTACCTATAGGTTTTCCATAGCAAATGTAGATTTTCACCTAAAGGTTGCCTACAACTATTGTAGGTTTCATCTACATGCTGCCCATAACAATTGCAGGTTTATTTTTATAGGTTACTCATAACAACTATAGGTTTATTCTATAGGCTACCCTTAGTAACTATAGGTTTCTTCTATAGGATGCGCATATCAACTGTAAGTTTTAGGGTTTTACAATAAAATAAAATGAGGCATTATGTTTCCACATCTCTAACACATTGAAGGTGGAACAACATTAAAGATTTCTTGGTAGAATTCTCAATCAGGATTGGCTAACTAGAATTTGTTTTTCACCTCTTCCTAGTAGAGCCAAGAGCAAGACTGCTTATAAAAAATATCTTGGCTAGAATGAATGACTCTAAAAAATAACTTGAGAGCATTGATCCAAGGAACCTCAGCCAGAGGGACTTCATTGAAATTGATAATATGCGACCACTATAGCGAGTGTAAGTTAATAGATAACCCATCTAAAAACCTTGAGCCATTTTGAAGAAACCATGCTTCAATCCTCTCCCATGCTTTTTAGATAATTTTCACTAGAAAGGACCCTTAAATTTAAATGGGGGATTTGGTGATGAGCAGATTGGAGAAGTTGATCCATTTTTCTCAAAGAGATGTAGTGTTGAAACAACAACTTCTAATATTCCTTGTCATCAATTGCCTACACAATCCATTTAGTACATAAGGCATTTCTTTGATGATCCACATCAATGAGACCCATACCTCTGGCATTCTGCATGAGGTAGCTGTAATCCCAGGAAACACTTTAGAATTTATGGCTATGAGAGGAATTGTCCAAAAATATACCTGAGAAGGTTTTTAGGTTTCTGGTAAGAATCCTTTGAAGGTTTTCAAGTTTTTGGTAAGAATCCTTTGAATGCACCCAACATGAAGAGTAGTAAACATGGGTGATCACAAGTACCTTCAAGAAGATTTAGAATCTACATATTAATGATAAGGGCTTAGTCACCCAATATTCCATCATTTTAGCTACTCTGTGAACAACATATTTTCATAACAGGGGTAGAAAGGCATCAAAATATGCCAAGAAACTTGAAGAATTCATGATGTTGAATCTAGACCAGTCTATATTTGGCATCCCATGCTGATGGGGGGAGGTATGATTTCTTGTACCAATAATTTTATTGCCATTAGATGCTTGAGCCAGAGGCAAGGTAGATGATGTTAAGACACTGCAATATGTTGTTTGCATTATCACCATCTTCAATAAGAGTAAGGAAATAATCATACACAAAGTGTCCATTTAATAGTTGCATATCTTTTTGAGGTTTTTATTTATCTGAAGGGAGATAGATCCCCTTAATAAGGGCCCTATCTTGGGAATTAATAAAGTATCTAAGAACATCAGCTACAAGCACATATAGGGTAGGTTCCAAAGGGCATCCTTGGTGAATAGATTAAAACAAATCAAATTACCCAAAATTGACTCCATTAATGGAGAAGATGGCCAAGGAATTTGGAAATATCATCTAGATGGTTTGAATGAAATTGGACCTAAAGCCTAGGACTTTAAACATGAGTAGGATGAATGACCACTCAATACATTCATAAGATTTTTCAAAGTCAATTTTTATGAACGTATATTATTGCTTAGACTTTCGATCCCATTCCATCCTTCCCAAACCACAATGATATTGTCTAATATATATCTAATTTTGATTAATCCTATTTGTTCAAGGAGAATGATGTGAAATAAAATATTATGTAACCAAAATGCCAAAGCTTTGGCAATAATTTTGTAGTAAACATTCAAGAGGGTGAGTGACTTCCAATTACAGATAAATTTAGGATCCCTTTTCTTATGTATGAATTTAATGTTTCCTTTATTTATATTATTTCCTAGAGAATGTGTGTAAAAGTCCTCATGAATTTGTAATAAAAATCTATGTAAGAGTGAGAATGTACATATGTTAAATCTAAAGTCATAATAGGTGGAAAATATCTGAGTAAGAGTAAGAATGATCAATATTAATATATAAAAACACTAAATTTGTGATGTAGAGTAAGAAAGATAAAACCTGGTAATCAAAAATCTATATAGGATGCCCCTAAGCAGGTGAATGTGTCAAATGAAGACCCATGTAGTAGAGTATATACCTTAGTGGGTAGATAATGACAAGTCTGGATCAGTGTAGTGGATTTGAGTCCTGTAATAATGTGCAATTACACAACAAGAATAAGTGAAGCATATATGTATGATAAAACTAACTATACTAAGATAGATAGAATATGTAGTGTTTAGAAAATATAAGAAATGTAAACATAGCAATGCATATAATCTATAATTTTATGTTTTCTATGAAATATTTGAATGTTTTTTTATTTTTTGAAATATTATATTATTATTGTATTTTTTTAGAAATAAGCTATGTACATACTTTCCTTCTTTCTTGCTCCTTGTACATAGTTCACTTTCATGTTTACCAAATATTTTAACCTTTTAAAACATAACATATGTAAATCCTAGGTTTGATTAAAGGGTAGAGTAGACTAATTTAGGGAAATAACATGCATAAACTAGCCATTGATTTGTTATAGAATTGACTAGCTTTGAATTTTATAAAAATAGTAATAAATAATATAAATAAAAACTTATCTATAAAATCCCTAATATAGATGTTATGAGTGCTAAAAATTGAGACATAATTTGGTTTGAGTGTTGTCAACTAGATCCCTATGTCAGAACCCCTCCTATATAATAATACCATAATTGAACAGTAATGTTATGCAAATCTAGTGTCCTAATATTGGTGCTAATGTCCTCTATGCATGACTATCTTGAGCTTTTAGGTATACATGCATTTGGATTTTTGGTGTTTATTCCTCTATGCATGAATTCTAAAAATTTGTATTATGCCTATAGTGATTGATTTTTTTATGTAAAACCTAATCCTCCTTGTAAGTAGGGTATGAGTTGAAAATCATGTTAATTAGTAAGATATGTTGGACATCCTCAACAACCCACTGTGAAGAGAGTAGGCAACATATCAATACTTCACAGAGGGATCAATCCCAATGCAGTTTCCCCACCTAAGTTTTGGTGTAAGTGCAAGTGACGTTAGTATGATAGTCACCTTGAGTGCCTTAAGTGTGCTTGAGATTGGAAATATGTAAAATATGAGCTTAAGGATAATGTAGATGGTCATATGAAGAAGTAAGAAAGAATAGGGATTAATAACCTTAATTGCGCTCAACTTGGTTTGTGTTTGAATAGGTAATTTTCACCTAATTTATATCTAGTGGATATAGGGATAAAATTCATGTATTTATAGTGTTATGTTGCTTATGCAAATAATAAAACATGTTTAGGCTGACCTTAAGTAGATTTT
>JARHVA010008525.1:5000-125000 GCA_037957365.1 Torreya grandis | reverse complement strand
AATGACTCTACTTTATTGGCTAGATAATTTTGTTGGGTGTTAGTGGATGTGATAAGCTAGATAGTCTTGGCTACTTAGAGATTCTTATTGAAATATAGGAGGGTTAGGTGGATAAATATGAGGCTTAGGCGGAATATGAGTTCGAGGATTAAAAGGTTTAGGTGGAGGGTTAGGTAGAGGATTAGGAGGGTCAGGTGGAGGGCTAACCACATGAATAGAATGGTTAACTAGAGGGTTAGGAGGATGGTTATGGTATCTTATATTAGATTGGTCTATTTAAAACAAATAATTTATAAATTAAACAATGTAAAAAAAATGCTAAAATATAAGGTTAATAAGTTTAGTTCTTTATCACTTACATTGTCTACATGGTAACATAATGAGTTTCAGGATGTGTTTATCTTTCCAATAGACTTATGGCATCTATTGAGGCCAGCTTGAGGAGAAACATAATCATAAAATGACTTAGCACATACATAAATGAGAATTGGTGAATTGGTGAGGTAACAGGTTTTTCTAAAAACATAGTCATAATGCATACACATTACCATAATATATGCATTACCATAACATGTACGCATTACAAAATAATGTCTATGGATTATGTATTGGTAATTACTGATCCATGTTTGAAATAACACATATGTGTTATTCACATAATGCATACATGTTATGTAAATAATGCATAAGTGTTATGGGGTATGTTCACAGAATTATCCTCCAACTCTGTGCACATCCCCTATATCTTAGTTGTTTATAAAATATATAATTTTTATAATGTGGTAAATTAGAATAATTTGGTAGTGAATTTGGTTGTATGAGATAATTAAAATACTTAGTATTGTCAAAATGCTAAAGTTTATCTAGATTTTTGGACTATTTTAAATTCATGAGTAGTTTTTTAATTGGCATTCCTCTCCATTTAAATATTTTCTATGTTGACTTCACCAACAAATTTTTTGATAGGATCATAGGTGATATTTTCCTTGGTTGAACCCAATTTTGGAGTAAGTCAAAGTATAGAGTCATAGACATTTCAACATATACACCATGGTAGGTAATTGCTTGGGTAGATACTTTAAGTTTTATGCACAACATTTGGTTTGTAAATATTGCACTGGTTGATGACTTTAAACTCATGTTTACTTATATTAGAGGACTTTCCAATTGATTCTTTTTCCTTTCTGACATCATTTATAATATTTTAGATTATAAATTTATTGTAACAAATTATAGTACAAGCTTGGTTTCACTTTTAGTCTTTTAGATGATTTTTAATGTTCATTCCTCATCATCATGGATTATTACACAGTAAAACATTTATATATATTTATTTTTTCATGGTTTTATAGTTTAGGTCAGCGAGAGAGACATCTTTAAATAGTATGGTGTAGCATATTCATAAGTGCAAAAAAACATTTTATTGGTGATTTTGTCTTATTTACAAGGTACTGGTAATAAACATAGTTGAACCACTTGAAATTTGAATTAACCCAATGTATTTTCTTTGATTATGAAAGTGTAATATAAGGATGTTTCTCATTATAAATTCTTGATTTCTAAATGTCTACATTTTATCTTGGATATGTACATTTTCTAGCTTCCTTCTACCATCAAAATTCAAAGAGAAGATAAACAAGATAAGAGTCATAATTTTCTTGGAATTTTTTAATTCCTATTGAAACATAAGAATATCTTCCATAGATTTTTGCTTCAATAATTTAGCTTCTTCCTTGGTATATTGCTAGGGACATCTAGTATTACATGCTTCTTTAAAGATAGCTTACAACAAGTGCTATTTAAAAGAAATGAATAATATCTAGTTGCTTTGGAACATGGATAGATGTATTTGCATATTTATGTATCCTTAAGATCCAATCCAAATATATAGTTTTATTTATAGTATATTCTTTAAAAATTAGTAAATAATTTTTACCCCTATTTTCCTTTGATTTCGCAGCTACAATAAGAAAAGTTGGTATAACAAGATTGAAAAAAACTAAGGATCAAAAAGCAAATAAATGAATCACTTAACTCTAGGAATTGATTTTACAAAAATGTATTAAAGTTCATCCCTATAACATTTTATTTTAAGGGTTAATGACATTTAGGCACCATTTAATATTTATTCTTTTTGATATTATAAAATGCTTGTAGACCTATTTATGGGCACAAGATTCCACATACTTTTTTTTATAATATTATTTACCAAAGTATTTTGGTGTCATTAATGATATAATTGTTTCACTAGACAAAATTTAATTTTTTTAATTCATTAAATTAATTTTATCTCGCAAGAGATGTTACAAAATGGGATTAAAATGATAATGCATCATGAGATAAAAAATAGTATCCTATATCATCTCTGGAGAGACAAAAAATGATATTATCTCTTGAAAGACAAAAATGATATCATATCTTGAGAAATGAAATAAGTATTATTATATATCATCTCTGATGAGACAATTGTTTGAAAAAGTAATTATAGATGTCTTCTTTAAGACAATATTTGAGACAATACAAAAAAATATTTTTGTCTTAATTTAAGATGATTTGTTTAAGTATTTTTCTCTTATATTGTCTCAAATCTCGCACCTCCCCACCGCTGCCCGCCCCCCGCCCTCCCCCCCACATTGTAGTATGAAGAGTTGCATATGAAAATTGAGAAACATGTGGAGAATGTGTGTATGCATAAAATAATGAAAATATGAAAAGAAAGTATGTACGAAATACTTCCACAAAGTGAAATTATATGGTTTGTAAATCAAATATATGCTATGATATTAATATGTATACAAATATTATATATTCAAACCATTTCTAAATGTCATTTAGACTAATATATATCTTCCATGTGAAGTATAAATAAAATTTGTTTGAATTTCAAATCATGATATCACAAACCCTAATGGAAATAAAGAGTTTGAATCAGGAAGCCATCATAAATGTGACCTCTAGGTGGGCATGTCAAATATCTATCCAGAAGAATCATAATTATAATGATCAATGCACCCTAAGATCATTCCAAATATAATGTAAATGACCATAAATAAATATATGATATCATAGAAAAAAATAGAATAGGGTAGTAGATTGTGAGAGATGTAGTATGGATGGATAATAGGATTTTATGATTCCCTGTGACCTTTAGAACTTGTGTATTTATAGACCATGGTGGGAACTAAGCTTGTTGCATGTAAATTTTGAAATGTTGTGATTTTGAAATAGATTTATAGAACGAACCCTTTATTTCCATTTAGAACAAAGTGTGGAAAAGCCTTTGATGTTTTAAAATTAGGTGGCTATGTAGGTTTCTTATTAGATTAAATTTTTCCCAAAGTAAAAATAAAGGGAAAATATTTTTTATATCCATTCTTGAAATACATTTTCCTTGAATTTAAACTCAAATTTAAAGTTATAGTGTCTGAAAAAATTGAATTACTTACTTCTCATTCTTATAACAAGAGGATTCCCACTTATAAACTTAGTATTGGTTAACTCTTGTTGAATGCCATGTTTAGAGTAATTAAGCTCATCTAATTGCTCTAAAATATTTTAATATGCATTTAATCTGTTTTATAAATAATAAATCCCTTGAAAGGTTGAAATAATTTTAGTTAAATTTCATGAAAGATGTTTTTTTATGTTTATTATTTAGTTAAATTTGGACTAATTTATTCATTTATTAGAAAAACATGTTCACATGCAATTCAATAAATACATTGTATTTGATATTTATTATTATGGATAATGATTCGAATAATTTGAAGTAATTTTTTTTGGATGTTCTATATTTTTTATGGTTATATTGTGAGTTTCTTATTTTATGGTTATGTAGTGGTTTATTTTTATATATTTAAAACTCATCAATTGGTATAAAAGTGAACCAATTGAAGTGGATGATAAGACCTCCATGTAATGCCTTTTGGAAGCCATTCTCTTACATGTTTACCTTTAATACACACCTCATTATGCTCTTCAACTTTTGGCAAACCATAAACCAATTCTTATGATGTTAGTAACTTCAAAATTTATAAATTCAAGTGTCCATACCTGAGATGCCATAGCCAACTTTTATCTTCATATGCCATATTTGCAAGGTTGTTTTTATGGTATTCAAATTTTAATTAGAACATCCTATTCTTAGACATAGGTATAATTTTAACAACCTTATTTCATTGATTATTGTCATAGATGGAGTATTGATTATCATCAAAAACAACCTTATAGTTCTTTTCACATAGTTGTCCAACACTCAAAAAATTATGTTTCATCTTTGGGGTATAATAAATATCATTAATACTTATGTTACAGTCTATACTATTCACCTTCATATTTCCTTTTGTTTCATATACCACAATCTGGTCATTTTGGCCATTTGATACTCCATTTTATTGTGTTCAAACTCCTAATTTAGCATAAAAAATGATTTTTTTAGCATTTAAATGTTATTAAATTCATTATTTTTTTTATAAAAATGGACTTGTACAGCCTGTTTACTTGTGAATAACCTCTATAATTTTCATTCATGGCTGCCATTATTATTTGCATTCATCTCAGCCCTCTTGAATCCAAAAACACCTACAAATCTTGTTAAAACCCCTATTTTTGCATTCTCAATGAAAAATATGAAAAAAAATCTAAGTTGTACGGCCTATGGTATGGCTTTCCAATGCGCTGGCTAAAATTTGAATCGACTTCCAGCACTAAATACCTTGAAAATTTGATAAACTCAGTAAAAATCTTTTTTATACTACTTGTATGAATTTGTACGGCATCCAGGAGAGAGAATAGGTGCAAAAAATACTTCCAAGAGTAGCCATGGTATCCCAGGCAAGCATGGCATAGGTATAAACTACCAAATATTTTTTATATGGTTCTAAAGTGTTTGGATATCAAATATTTGTCTTAGCTGGGTCCCCCGTGAGAAAGCCTAAGAGAGAAGACTGAAAAAGGAAAAGCTTAGATTTATTTACATATATGTAATTTCTTTTTTTAATTTTCCCTCATAGATAAAATATAACATAATTACAAGTTTATGAGTGTTATACTTTGAAAATTCTCTTAGAGAAATTGGTTAAGCTTATTTTGTAAAGAAGCTTGCAAAGAGGAGGTCAAGGGTTCAAATCCCTTCTTTTGGAAGAAGTTGTTCTTTTTGCTTTAGAATATAATTTTTGTAAAAAGAATATTCCCTTTTAAATTTGCTTTTTGTATGCCTTGAAAGTTGTAAAACGCATACTTATTGTATTGTGTTATTTTAAATTTTGAAAAAGTGGGAATTCAATTCTATTTCTTTTACATTCTTGTGGTGATATAAGGGTGTAATTGGTGGAATAAGGTTGTAATTTGGTGAAATAAGGGTGTAATAATTGATTTTAGGTGAGGTTAAATGTAAAATCCATCAAAAATTATTGTTTTTCTTTTGTGCTCTATGCAGAGGTTAAGTGAAAAACCCATAGAAGCAGTGTCTTGCACAGTGAGTGTGATATTTGTTTCATCTCTTTTGCATTTTGTCACACTTTTATTTTACTACACTTGCTTTATTTTCAAGATGCCAAAAATTCAAAATTTGTTTTCAGATGGTGATAGATTAAAAATTTCCAATTATTCTAATTGGAAATGATTGATGGAGGCTTCACTAGTTTTTAATGAGTTATGGGATATTGTCAAGAATGAAAATCCCACATTTCCAATAGAAAAGGTTAAATTATATGTATTCAATTTTTGTGATTCTAAGGCCTTAGCTCTCACTAAATGTTTTTGTCCTCGTGACACTTGTGTTCATATTGAAAATTCTCCTCATAGTTACAGTGCATGAAAAACATTGTCAGATTTGTATGATAAGAAACCTAAGCATAAGAAGATAGATATTCAGATGCAATTGTTTACTTTATCATTAGATGAATATGGTGATATGGGAAAATATATGTCTAAGTTTAAAAATATCACTACTGAGTACACTAAGTCTAGTTTTGGAAAACTAGATGATGACCTCATAGTCACTACTACTTTGAAAGGACTACCAAGGTCTTATTGGAATTTTATTGAAATGTTGCATGTCTCTAAAAAGATCATAGGAATCACCTTTGATAAGTTGGCTGAGTTGCTCATCCAACATGACCTCTCTCTACCCAAGAAATCTAAGAAAACTAAAGAAGCCCATGTTTTAGAGTCAAAGCCTAGTTCATCTTCATCTAGGTATCAAAACAATAGAAGAAATAGTTATAGAGGGGGTCGAGGTTACAAAGGAGGTAGATATCAAAACAAAGGTGGGGTCATTAAAAAAATCAACAATCTAACCAATCACATTAACATGAAACAAGTGATCGAGGACATGGTCACAACTCCTATAGGGGTAGAGGTAGAGGTAGATCAGACATTCAGTGTCATAAATGTGGAAAATTTGGTCACATTGCCTCACAATGTAGGATTCCTTTTGATAAAATTTAGAGGCCACAAAAAGTAACTAAGTCTAACTCTGCTCAGTATGCCGATCATGACTATGATGAGTCTAGTAATGTTGCCCATGAATCTGTGTTCACTACTTTGGGGCACATTGATTATATTGAATATAAGGCTAGAGATGAGCTCATAGATGTATGGGCTTTGGACACAAGAGCAACCAAACACATGACATTTAGGAGAAATTTCTTTTGGTCTTTCAAGGAAGCTTCTCTCTCTCTAGTTGCCTTAGCAGATAAGTCTATGCATACACCACTAGGACTTGGATCTATTTGGATTCTTCTTCCTAATGGGTCTATAAAATAATTTGAGGATGTTTGGTATGTTCCCACATCGAATAAACACTTACTTTCTTTGGTAAGTATTAAAAATAAAGGATATCAAATAGTGCTTGAAAATGGGATCATTTACATCAATTTAGTGAAGGATGATTATAAAACAATGTATACAGGATATGAAGATGGAAACTTGGTTAGATTACATTATACAGTGCTTCCTCCCACTATATAACTTGCAAAATTGTTGACATAGGTACAAATGTTATGTCTACACAGTGGTTATGGCATCTCCGCTATGGAAATTTGAATATCCATTCTTTAGTGGATTTGTAGAGATATGGTATGGTGAGTGGGTTGCCCACTTTTTGCAAAGATAGTATTCTTTGTGAGTCATGTGTTTTGGGAAAAATAAATCAGAAAATTTTTCCTAAACAGTCATCTAAGAGAGCTAACAGATATTTACAGTTAGTTCATAGTGATGTTTGTGACATGAAAAAGTCATCCATTGGTGGGTGTAGATACTTTGTCTTGTTTATTGATGACTTTTCTTGAATGACGGGTATTTTTTATGAAAAAAAAAATCTGAAGTTTTCACTACGTTTATTGATTGGTTACACTTTGTCAAAAAAGAAACAGTTTCACATTTGGCCACTCTTCGTTCAGATAATGGAGGTGAGTATACCTCAAATGAATTTTTAGATTATTGTCGAGAACATGGAATTCATCAAAAATATAGTAATGCTTATACTCCACAGCAAAATGGAGTATCTGAATGGATGAATAAAACTTTAGAGGGCACAAAACATGCCATGTTTCACTATAAATAGCTTGATGATAAGTTTTGGGCAGAAGCCATTGGTACTACAGTATATTTGAGAAATAGGTCCCCCACAGTTAGACTTTTGGGACAAACTCCATATGAGGCATGGTATGGATTTAAACCGAAAGTTAAACACTTAAAAGTGTTTGGATGTCTTTTTTTTGCTTTGGTTCCTATTAAACATAGAACTAAGTTGGAACCACAAAGTCAAAAATGCATCTTTCTTGGTTATTCCAAAGATAAAAAGGGGTTTCATTTTATTACACAAGATTCAGGCAAATTCATAATGAGTTGAGATGTAATATTTGATGAGTTTGGGACTATGAACACTACAAAGATTGATTCTCAACTTGATAGATTAGAGAGGAAAAATACAAAAAGAGATAAGGGTTTGAATAATGGGGATAAATATTCAAAGTTTTTGTATGAAACTCAAATTCCTTCACTTTCCTCTCCTTCATCAATAAATTCACAGGTTCGTGACTTATAAATTGTTAAAAATTCTCTCTAAGTCCCCCTTCGAATGATGTACATGATGAGAATTTTGGAGTCCCTGATTTGAATAATTTGTCCAAGTATCTAAAATGGGCTCAAAGTAATTTTTATGAATGAAATAAGATGAATTTGGTTTAACACGGCCCAAGAATTCTTTAAAATAGGTAAACTATGCTATGGTTGTTACTACTTCTTCCTCTGAGCCATCCACTTTTGAGAAGGCATCTACTGAACATGTTTGGTAACAGGCAATGAAAAATGAGTATGATGTCATACTTAGCAATAATACATGGGTTTTAGTTGATCTTCCTCCATATGTTAAACCCATCGATTGTAAATGGGTTTATACGACTATGTATAAATCAGATGGCTCCATTGATATACATAAGGCACGACTTGTTGCAAAAGGATATGTGTAACAAGAAGGTATTGACTATGAAGAAATATTTTCACCAACTGCCAAATGACACACTATTCATATGGTACTTTCCTTAGCATCATAAAATGGTTGGAAAGTAAATCAATTGGATGTTAAAAGTGCTTTTTTAAATGGTGATTTATAAGAAGAAGTGTATATGAAACAACCTTAGGGTTTTGAATAGGTGGGTGCCAAACACAAAGTGTCTAAATTGATAAAAGCTTTGTATGGGCTCAAACAGACACCCAAGGCTTGGTATGAGAAAATGGATTCATACTTGAAATCCACTAGTTTTCATTGTAGTGAATATGATGATACTCTCTATTTTTGAGTGCAAGGTAAGCAAATGGTGATACTTGTTCTCTATGTTGATGACTTGTTTATCACAGGTAATGATGAAAACTATAACAAGTCTGTGAAGAAGGAATTAAAATATGGGTTGGAGATGATAGATCTTGGACTTCATCACTACTATATAGGCATAGAGGTAACTCAGAAAGAGCATAGTATTTTCATTTCACAAATTAAGTATATTTTTGAGTTATTAGATAGGTTTGGCACGATTGATTAGAAACCTACCCTTACTCCCATGGAAGGTAATTTGAAATTGTCTAAGGATGATAGTAGTGCCTTTTTTTATGGCACCACGTATAGATAATTGGTGGGAGGTTTGATATACTTGATGACTACCTGACCCAATATTTCATTTTTAGTTGGAATTTTATCTAGGTTTATGCATGAGCCTAGAGAAATTCATTGGCATGCAACAAAATGAGTACTTATTTACCTTCAGGTAATGAAAACATACGGCCTTGAATATCACCACAACAAGAACTTCAAACTTGTTGGATTTTGTGATGCATATTTTGGTAGATGTGTGGATGACAAAGTGTTAACCATAGGTTCAGTTGTCATTGCTTGGTGTTGTAAGAAACATGATACAGTGGCAAATTTATCAATAGAATTAGAGTATATTATAGCATGGGATGCTTCTAGAGAAATTGTTTACCTTCATCGTATTCTTGAATATCTTCAAGTTTCTCAGTTTGCTCCTACATAGATATACATTGATAATCAAAGTGTAATCAGGATGTCTAAGAATCTTGTGTTTCATGCCAAAACAAAACATATGGATGTCAAATACCATTATCTATGAATTATAGTGGCAAAGAAAGCTCTTGATCCAATATATTGCCCAACAGTTGATTAGACAGCTAACATCTTCACAAAACCCCTTGACAGAATCATATTTGAAAAATTTAGAAAAATGCTTGGTATGTGTCCAAAGACCTGACTTTGGATCATAGGGGGGTTTGTTAGGACTTGTTCCAAAGTCTTACAATTAAGTTAGATTTTTTGGTAGGTTAATAAATATTATTGTAAATGGGGCATGATCTTTTAGTAAAGACACCCCCATAAAATAAATTTACTTAGTTTTAATTTTAGGTAGTTTTCATGTTTTGTATTTATTAATTAGAGCTACCTTATGGTTTGTTTTCCCATAAATAATTGGTTATAGGATTAGTTGTTTTTACTAGTCATTGGTAAAAATTATATAAATCAATGTTTGAAACGTAAAAGGGTTAACGGAGTAAAGGCACCCTTATGTACTTATTTTTTTCAACTTATAATAAAATACTTGTGCACTTGCACTAAGGGGGGACAAGGTTCAAACTATTTGTTTAAGGAGTTATCATCATGTTTTGAAGATGTATGTACTAATGATGTTTAGGTTCAAACAATGCAAGAATACATGGATTCCATTCATTAAAATGATACTTGGAAACTTATAGAAATTCCACATGATAATAAGTATATTGGTATTAAATGGGTTTACAAGACTAAGTACAATAGTGATGGTAGTGTTAAAAGACACAAGGCACATCTAGTTGTAAAAGGCTTCAATCAAAGATATATCATAGATCATGAAGAGAAATTTTCACTAGTTACAAGATAAGATATCATTATAATGATGATTTCAATAACTACACAAAAAAATGGAACATACAACACATACATGAAAAGTGTCTTCTTGAATGGGTACTTATAAGAAGTCTATGTGCAACAACCACAAGTTTTTTTAGTATAAGGTAAAGAAGACCAAGTATACAAGTAAAAGAAAGCTTTTTACGAACTCAACAAGCACCCATATCATGGTATATAAGGATTGATGGATATTTTCACCAGATTGGATTCAAAAGAAACAAACGTGAGGGTACTCTTTACTACAAGCAAGATGGTAATGATATCCTTATTATAATCTTGTATGTTAATAATTTATTGTATATGGGAAACGATTCTAAGATGAAGGATGAATTTAAAATTATAATTATGAATGGATTTTCAATGAAAGATTTAGGTCTCATGAAATCATTTTTAAGGATGGAGATTCGTCAAAGTAAAGATGATATCTGTATTTGTCAAACAAAGTATGTAAATGATATGTTTAAGAAGAAATTCAATATGATTGATTGTAAACTACTTTCCACTCCAACTGCTCATGTAGTTATGCTATGTAGAGAAGATGATGTTGAAAGAGTTGATGAGACAACTTACAAAATTATTATTGGAAGATTAATGTTTTTAACTCACACAAGACCATATATTACACATTCAGTTTCTCATTTATCAAGATATATATCTGAGCCATTTGAAACTCATTTGAAGGCAATCAAGAGGGTTTTGAGGTATGTGAAAGGTACTATTGTCATTAGTATTCATTATTATACTATTCAAAAGTTTAAATTTTTTGGTTTTAGTGATTCTGATTGGGAAGGTAGTTTGGATGATCGAAATTCAATATCTAAGAATTATTTTTCACTCAGTTTTGATTTGGTTACATGGAGCTTAAAGAAGCAAACTTCAGTTATTCTTCGATCCACAGACGCTGAATATATTGTAGTCACTTCAAGGGGTACACAAGCATTGTAGTTTCGAAAGGTTTTATAAGAAATTGGAGAGAAAGAACATCAAACTACAGTGATTTTTTGTTATAATATAAGTACTATCAAATTCGCCAAGAATGCAGTGCATCATAATAGGTCAAAGCATTTTGATTTCAAATATTTCTTTATTCGAGATTTGATTTAGAATAAAGATGTAGAATTAAAATATATAAACACCAAAGAACATGTTGCAAATATCTTCATTAAAGCTGCTGTAAAAGTTCAATTTTTGCAACTCTGAGATTAAGTTGTTTGTCCACTCAACATCAAGGGGGACAATTTTGGTTAACTGTTGTTGAACACTGAGTTTAGAGTAATTAAATTCATGCAACTGCTATAAAATCTTTTAATATATAATTAAGATATTCTTAGATCAGTAAAACCTTTTTCATGCAAGATGTTTTTTATTTTTATTAATTAGTTAAATTTTGACCGATTTATTTATTTATTAGAAAACCATGTTAACATACATTTCAATGAATATATTGTGTTTGATCTTTATTATTATAGAGAACGACTACAATAATTTTTAAAAACAATTTTATTTTCACTATTCTATAATTTTTTTAAGTTATAATATAAGTTTCTTACTTCCTAATTATACAATGATTTTTTATTTTTATTTTCTTTAATATATAATCACTTACAAGGCGTTTTATCTTTAACGTGATATACTTTCAGTCAATTGATGATAATATTTGTCAAATTATAGATGAGAATGTAAAGACAATCAGGTATGTGGAGTATAGCATTTGTATGGTATACAGTAGTTCATGCCATAAATGGTACTTACAGAGCCGTGCACACATTTATTTTGCACGCAGTCCATGTGGGAGGGATAGAGAGGTGCACTTAATAATCACATCACCGAGTATTTTGGGTCTATATAATTGTGAATTAAATTTGCAGAAAATATATTGTTTATTCAAGGCACCCACCCATCAACAGGAGAATAATAGGAAAATTGGCCTCAGGGAAACTATACGGAAACTCCAAACACGTTTTATACATATATATCTTACTGACAACTTTTTAGTAGCCTCGACGTTTTTTTATCTCTCTTTTTTTCTAATTTCTGACAATGCAGGGTGTGAAGCTCGAAGAAATCGATACTTTGGGAACTCCAATATAATTATTGCGAATACAAATTTTTTTGAGAGCATATATATTTAAAGTATTGTTTTGAAATAATTTTGCTTTGTACTATAGTCGTATTTGCAAACTTAATAAATATCTAATGGCATACATTAGAGAGTGCTCCCATTCTACCATAAGAGGAGCTATTACCCCTCGGATGAGCCTTATTCTCTTAAATAACGGGTTCAAACAGAAATTATCTGATATGCTTCAGAAACTCGTAATTCAATTGAATAAGACTCTTTATTGAAATCATAGAGATAACTGAGAGCTTCTTCCTCTGTGATGTCTGGATGCTCCTTCCTGTAGCACTGTATGCAGGATGCCAATTCCCCACGATCTCTCTCATCCTTCATTATTTAAGACCGGAAAAGAATTGTTAGACATAATAAGAAGCCATGTTCATCGACCTAAGAACAATCGTCACAAAGCTCGGTGTTGAGTCTCAACGTGAATGTTCTAGCGTCATTCATTAAACGCGCTGTTAAACATACGAGATGTAGAAAACATGCTCGAAAATCAAGCTGCTGAAGTAGCTGATGAGGAAGAGGCTCTCCCGTGAAAAAAATGGAGTCAAGGATGAGTGTAGCGAGCGCAACTGAAACTTTCCCGTTCTCCAGATACTCTTTTAATGGCGGCACAAACTTTGTTTCTGCCCACTTGGCTTTTTTAGCTGTAGCTGCCAGCAGGTCCTCCCACTAAAGTCCACAGCAAAAGAATTACCGTCCTATATGAAATTAGCTTTTATTGAATCTCAAATTGGCACTGGCCTCTCGCATTATTTTTTCTTCGGGGAAGCTTATTTGTGAACATCTGTAAAAGCTACGCATATCCGATGGGCCTCGACAATGTTCATCTCCACACAGGTCGCTGAATTCTTCATTGCCGGTTTTGATATTTTCAAGAACGTCTCCCATATGAAAAGGTTCAGAGACTAAGCTCAACTTTTTCAGGAATTGAAACTCGTTTTTTTTTAAATTTTAAAAAGAAAATGAAAAATAAAAATCTTAGTAATGTATATAACCTGAAGATACTTCGTAACCATGAAGTCTGAGAAGTCTAAGGCCAGTTGCGGTGATTTTAATATCTAGAAGCCGACTCTCCCTTCCGAATCCAATGCCTCTTTCGTCCCAGTTCCTGTAAATCATGTATAACTTAATTTTCTGTCACTTTCACGATAGAATATTGTATGCGAGACTTACCTGAACACATAATTCAACGCTTGTTTGATCTCCCTTTGGAAATGGCGGTGAATCCCCAAGCGTTCAACACTATCAACGGCCCTCAGACGTTCACAGATATCCACTGGATACATACAGGGCACTGCGAATTCCACGTCCACATCTTATTATGTATCACATAAAAACTCTGTAAACAATTATTTGAATAGTTTAAATAAATCATGCAAATACATTTACATTAAATAGCTGAAGCAAATCTATAGAAACTTCTCCCTGTCATAAATCTCGGGGTCCTAAATAAAAATATTCTTATTCCATTGTGCGATTCTCCAATACGGTTTGAAACGTTACCCTGGTCTTCAAACTTTGAAAGAAGTCTGTTTAAGATTTCTAAGGATTTCTGGTCTCCTGTGTGCAGAAACACACAAGCTGTAGATGCAGGAGAGCCTATAAAAGAGCCATCCTTAGATTGTAGGTCAAAGATACTTTTCCAATCTACTACATCTTGCAAGTACTCTAAATAGTACAATATACTAGCGGGCCGTTCTTCAACAATCCTGAGTCACCATAGTTACTTATAGAGACATAAAGCATATATTAACAACATTAAAAGTATCAATGCAATACGTAGAATTTCACTTTTTCAGGTGAGCGTCCCTCTTTTCGCTGATTTGCTTGAAAAGGGTTACATCAACATCCGGGCCCAGACCTTTGGCTTCTTTAAGCATTGCAGGAAACACCATCTCCAATACTTTAGATGTTTGATCGGCGAGTACTTCTTTCACCATTTCTTCTGCATGTCTTCTTATAAAATCAGGACACTATTTTTTTTTTAGTATATAGATTTTACATAAAATAATGCTTTATATCATGAAATAAAACTAGTGATGCCTTGGATATTGTAAGTTTGTTTATCAAAGAAGTTGTGGCATTGCATGTGTTTCCAAGGTGGATTATATTAGGTAGGGATATTGGATTTTTTGGTATATTTTTAGATGAAGCTATAGGAGATTTTAGGCATGATATTTAATTTTGTTTCCACAAATTATCATCAAACAGATGGGCAAACAAAGGTAGTGAATCACACTCTTGGTAATTTTCTAAAATGTTTGGTTAGAGACAATCCAAAAAAATTTGACTTGGAATTGGTTCAAATTAAATTTGCATATAATAATTTAATGAAAATAAGTAAAACTATGATTTTACTCTAGAATGTTTATGGTTTCAACCTTACATAAGTGTGTTAATTGAGAAGCACAACATATATGAGAATGAGTGTTGAAGGAAAAAAGTATGCAAAGACTGTGTGATGTGAATATGGAGGTGAGGATATGGTTGGAGAAGAATAATATGATGTATAATAAGCACATTGATCAAAGAATTAAAAAAAAAAATCAAATTTGGATACTTAGTATTGGAGCATTTTTATAATGAGATATTTCCCAAAGGAAAATATAACAAGTTGAAGTGGAAGAAAATTAGACATTGTATAAGTTTGAGAACATTCACATTAAATGGTTATGATATTAAAATACTAGATAGAGTGGGTAATTATGAAACCACCAGTCTGCAGTAATTGATAATCTTCCCCATGTTTGAAATATACACAAAGTAACCGTATATATCAAGGAATGGCTATGAATGGATCAATTTATAATAAATATGGATCACTGACCTGAAGGTGGTAGGATGTCAGTGTTAGGCCACCATGATTTGAAGTATATTTTAGGAAGAGAATGAGAGAATCATCTCAATCAGCCAAGGTAGAGCAAGGAGCTATCCATATAGTGGGGAGAAAAGCATGCAATGTTGAAGAATAATAGATAGAGACTATTTATAAAAATTTAAACAACATGATTACAAAGTTGTCCTCTACTTAATGATGTATATTCATTGTATCCTAGTCATTAGATAAAGGGAGTCTTATTCATAGTATATGGAAAGTGTGTGTGTGTGTGTGTGTGTGTGTGTGTGTGAGAGAGAGAGAGAGAGAGAGAGAGAGAGAGAGAGAGAGAGAGAGAGAGAGAGAGAGAGAGAGAGAGAGAGAGAGAGAGAGAGAGAGAAAGATACCACACATTCTAGTGAATGTGGGACTACTCTTCCCAGGTAACCCAAATGACCTCTACAGCCCTAAGCAAGCTAATACAACTATGTAGGCAAAACTTAGTGGGACAAAGGCCTACAGCAACACCCCACCCATAAGTACATCTTAGGTGGGTGATGATACAAAAAATAGGTCCCAACAACAAGGCTTAATGAGGTACCCAAGTACATAACAATGATCCCAATATCCTAAAAAATATGAAGGATGTGTGTCTCCATAAAAAAGAGAGAAGGTATGCAAAAAATGTAGCATGGTGAATGTTATAGCAGGTCCCTTTGAAAAAAATTCTATCTCTTCATTTTAAAATAAATAAAACATGAGCTGTCAAACTACTAAATTCCCACTCAAGTGAAATGTAGATAGGAATCATGATGTAGATCTTTGTAAAATACTCAAATGTCTCCTTATTAATGCTTGAATATGCCAAAGTCTGATTAGGTATCACAGGACTAACTGTATAAGATGGAAATAAAGAAGAAAATAATGAAGGATAGAGAACCACCAAAGAATAAGATATAAATGGAACATTAACTAAATGAATGACAATGAGAAGAGGAGATTAAATCTCAAAAACCATCAAAACTACAGTCTGGTCTACAAATGAATCACTTAGATCTACAAGATGACTGTCCATAGGAACATATGAGTCTTCAATACTCTCAATGTGTACACTCTTAGTAAAATAAATAAAGTCCTTTAAAATTAAAGTTTGTGAAGGCTCTAAAATAACAACATTCTACATAGTAAATAGATCTAGAATCTATAATAAGACAATTAAGGTCTAGTATAATCTCATCCTATAGTGGGGGCTTGACAGAAACAAGGGCACTATATACCATAGATATTTCATTACAAGAAACAAAAGTAGGAGTTGAGAATACAACTATCTTTAAAGAGACAATAGGAAGTAGAGGAGGAGGTGTGATGTAAATCTTAGCAGGATCACCGAAAAGACTCTATAGTATGCTCCAAATAGTGAATGAATACTCTATATATTATACATGGAAATGAATATCCATGCATACATGTAGTAATAGAGTGGAAAAATATTTGTCGCAAGTGTTAGCCCACTTATCAAACTAAACATGATCAGTGGGTGTAGGAGTCTGTCCATATAGAAATGGAATACAAATCTTGTGTGTGAGAAAGTGTTATATGTAAGCACATCATAAATCTTAACTATACTTACTAAGAAGGATCACTAGATGAAAAACAACTCTCCTCATCATGCATCTCTAAAATGGGTTCGACAAGATTGAGAGAAGACACTAGGAAAGTGCATAAATACACAAAATACTCTATAATGAACTCTTAAAGCATGCTCATGAATGGGACGTCAGACACAATCAAGAATATGTATAAGTCAAAAATTAGTGATAGAGTAAGGGAAAATAATAGTGCACACTCTAGAAGACTTTAGACTAAGGCAAAAAAGATTCCATATAGATGAAAGAAATTAATGCATGAAATATGTTACAGAAAGTAGTAGGGCCCACAACCCCCCTTAATATGGCACTTTATAACTTTAATGTGTTTTACAAAAAAATATATATATAAATAAAAAGAGGACAAAAAAATATGCACTTTTGAAAAAAGTGGCACTCAATTTTGTGTTACCAGTTAAAAGTTATAGTCAAATACATTTTTCATCATTAATGGCCAATTTAATTAAATTTGCACAAAAGATTAAAATGCAAACAGGTTTAAATGCCAAGTATGTCATGTATACACTCGTTTAAATTTGTACTAAAACATGGACCTCCTCATGTCAGTAAAAGTCAAAAAGTACTAGGCTAATCACCCCTACATATAGTTTTCTGAAAAAGCTTCTTAGAAGGGGTTTTAAAATTTTTAAGCTAAGCTCTTTTAAATAAAAATAAAACACTATTTAAAATTTTTAATCCTTTTTAGGGAATATTAGGTTTTTAAAAAATTTCAAAGAGAAGCTAGACGGTACCACCACTATGCATGTAAGGAAAATAAAAGACCAACAATGCCATTAGAGAAATAGGAGTAGGTATGCACCAGATTGTGTACAGGTAGGTTATGATGGAAAATAAGATATAGGTGGAGTGGTTGAAGGGCTAGCTGGTTAAGCAAATCGTGAAGCCACCAAATTGAAAGACATTCCTTCTTGTGTAATATCCAAAACAGACCTTCCAATGCAGATACCCCTCTAGCACTCTCCTTCAACTCTTCTTCACACAAATCTATCTCTCTTTTTATGCATCCAAATCAAAATGCACAATACATGCATTAAAAAAAATGTAGCAATCATGCAAGAAGATCTTAGTGCTTCACCTCTAATGTAGGCTTCATGCATTTATTTAAGGAAATGAAATGTAAGACTCTGAAGATGTCTCTCTTGCCCTCCAACACATTTTAGATCATAGAAAACAATACTTTTTTCTAGAAAATAAACAATATATTGTGTTCTAATTTTCCAACACCAAAGTAAAAATAAATGGATCTGATCAAAACACTCTAGAGATTTAGAGAAGAGTAAGGATCAGATCACAAAAGATCAATCAAAATGTAGCTTTTTCCAATGCCAATGTGAAAACTCAACACAACATTTTCTTGGCAAATTTGATCCAAAATAGATGACATAAAAGACAACGTATAAATATAATGGCAAGGTAATAATAAAGTGTTTGAACTCTTCACTCTTAACACCTTTCCACTCTACGCTTTACCTCCATAGATCAACACCACTTCTCAATAGCTATGTAGTTGATAATAAGGCAGAAAAAAATGTAGATTTCTAGTAGAAAATTTGAGTCAATGTATCAACAAAGATCTATCCTCCTTTGTTAATGCCAAAGTTAGATTTTAAACAAGAATACATTTATGATACTCAAAATTCCAACCAAAGAAGTTTTTATTCAAGCCAGAGATAGACACCTCTCCTCCAATGCCTCAGATCTTATCTCCAAGCAAGTAGATCTCATTCTTATTCAATGCCTTAGCTAGAGCATGCTAAGATAAAACATATATCTAAAGAAAATACAAGAATCTTGCACAATGGCTGAAAGAATAAAGGATCCTCACATGTTGATGCAAAGACCAATACACTTGGTGACTTGAATATCTCAATAGCATAATTAATAATGAATTCAAAACCTTAGATCTGAAATAAATCTTCTTATATAGTTAATACAATAATATTATAATGCTAAAATGGAGAGAACTAAACTTAAATCAAATGAACCCAAAATTTGAAATGAAAACTTGCAGTAGAAAATAGGCAATCCTCGGATCTAGATCTACTTTGATACTATAACAGAATGAGATCTGAGAATACTAATCTAAATGAATGCACTGATTCAAGATGCAATGTAAGACATGTATTATTCAAGATAATATAGGTAAAATACACACAACTACAAGAATGAAATCAAAGAGAAAGAATTTCACCAAGAAATGAATGTTCTAATAATCAACACAATATACTGCATTATAAATATAAATGGAGAGAGGTGCATTTATAGGTTGGAGAGGGAAAGATACCATACATTCTAGTGAATATAGGACTAATATTTCCAAGTAACCCAAATTAACTCTAGATCCCTAAGCAATCTAATACAACCATGCAGGCAAAACCTAGTGGGAAAAAAATGCCTACACCAACACGCACTCATGAATGGGATACCAGACATAGCTGAAAATGCATGTAAGTGATCAACCCATGTAAGAATCAATATAAATAATGCATAATCAAAATAGGGATTTTGGGCACAACTGGACATGCATCCACATATAAGCAATTAGTACACGAGATACAATACAGAAAATAATAAGGCCCATACCATAGGTAACCCCTAAAATATGGCACTTTATAAATCTAGTTCATTTAAAAATAAAAATAGAACCAATGGATGGGAAATTAAAAAACCTAAACAGTTTCAAAAGATAACACTCAATTTTGAGCTACCGATCAAAAATTTATTACATAATCAATTTACCATCATTAGTGGCTTATTTAATAAATTTCACACTAAAATTTTAAATGTCGAACGGGTGTAAATATAAAATATGGATTGTAACCACTCATTGGAATCAACATAGAACCACTATCTTCCTCAAGAAAACTAAAGTAAAGAAAACCTTATCCATACACCCCTTTGTATGCTTTCTTGTAAAAGGCTTATATTGAAGGTATTTTAATAAAAATGAATGATATTTTATAACTATAAAAACATGATTTTAATTTTTTTAATAAATTCAAAAATGAAAAATGGATATTTAAAAATAGCATGTTTTCCAAAAATATTTTAGGGCAAATTTTTAGGTTTTTTGAGTTTTAGCAAGGAGAAGAAAGAGATCAGTATCATTATGAAGAAAAAAAAACCCAAGAGGCAAATTACAATAGGTTGTCAATCAATGTAGATCAATGATTTGAGATACCATGATAGGGGAAAAAATGTGTAGCTTACCTCCTCTTTACCTTCATTGCATTATGCCATTTTTCTTTAGAGTGTGCACACAAGAATTTCATGAAATGGGCACACCAAATAGAATCCCATGCCTAAAATGAAGGACTAAACATGCAAGGAAGATGTTAAACTAGTAATCATGTCTATTTTTTCTAAAAATTATCTATATTTGAAGGATTTTACATAAAAAATGTGGTCTCCAAGTCTATATTTTGATGAAGACATTTCAACCAGTCAAAGGTGATGCCCCATAGAGAAATGATGAAGTTTTAAGCACTAAAAATGGTGCATAAGTATGCTGAGAACAAGTAATAGTTATTGATGAATTCTATGGGTCTCGATGAAGGATGGCTACCTCCATGGCTCTTTCTCTTAGGTTATATCAAGCTCTCTATTGTAGCTACTCGGTTGACATCTAGGAAAAATCCTTTGACTACTACATAGGGACTAGGAGGTTGTTTAAATGCATATAGTGTACAGAATAAATGATTGACTAAATGTCTTTGGCATAGAGACCAAATTAATTGATCTAAATTAGAATAAGGGGCCATGACTAGCCCTATAGATAAAGAGTGTTGCCAATGGTGGAAGTTGAGGCTATAATGACATAAAGAAAGTTCTTAAAATCCACTATGTGTGTGGTTAGGATGAACCAATATAAAATAGGATTTAAATCTCCTAACTATCATGGAAGAATCCACTCCAACAAGCCTTTCAAATCTTAATAAAAAACCTTACATGCAAATGCAAATAATGGATCTATATGACCTTCATATCCATGAAGATGATCTTACAGATGTGCATTAAAAATTATACTTCCAATAAAAAACATATAAATATAATACAAATAATATTCATGTGAATGTTAATGCAGATGCTAATGAGAGAATAGGACAATAACTAAACACATTGATCTACTAAATTTTTATCTTAGCAATTAATGAGAATATAAACAATGATACCAAAGATTTTAAAATATTAAAATAGAATAAAAAATGGTGATCATTAGTAAAACCAAGATATTTGGTACCATGCCATAATTTACCACTAAGTGGTCTTTTGGTAGAGTGAGTACATAAAAATTATGTAATAATGACCTTGCTTGTATTTAGAATTATGCAAAAAGATGTGCAACAATTAGATGCTGTATTAAATTACATTGCTTGCCAATTATATACTATATTAAATTAAACTAGTGTAAAGAAATATATAAAAGGAGTAGGGGGAGGGAAATGATATGAGAACTCACGATGGGAATGATTGTAACTCAATGCAAAACTCATAGGAGAACTCACAGTGGCACTCAATTGAACCCCAGTTGATACTCTAAGTGGAACTCACCCTCTCACCCACTTAACCTCCTTATTACACTTAATTAAGCTTAATTTAAATGTGTAGGGATAATCCATTTCATAAATAAATGGAATAATAAATATCCTACACCAACATCTTCAATGTAGTGAAAATTTGTTTCTTTACTTTGAAGGAATAGGTAGTAAAGAAGGATCAGGATTAGCTTATTTAAGTGTAGATTGGAATCAATAGTTTTCAAATAATGAAAATGAATATATTAGGGTAGTATTAAATACATATATTATCATAAAAATATAACATGTAGACATTACTTTGAGTAATTAACAAAGTGGAAAGATAGAGTAGCTGAGGACCCAATTTAAATGAGTGCATTTGAAGTTTCCAAACATGTAGAAAACATTGAGTATATCATAGATGGTTCATTAGTCATAGCTCAGGGAAAATTCATTTTTCCTTTGCAGTCTACGATAAAATCATCTAGGTTCACAAGCTATTTTACATCATCCAAAAACATGGGTTCATGTTCTTGTGCACTATTGTTTGTGTTTTATAATTTGTCATCACTTGTGAAAATGTTACACATGTGGAGGAAGATCAATGTCATTTTAAATAGAAACATAAAGATCCCCATATGGAAATAAAATTTAGTAATGATGTATTAAATAATGTTTTATTAGTCATAAATACCTTTTCCTTGGATCATGATGAAACTAACACATTATGTAGGCAAAAGTTTCAAAACCATTGATCTATGTGAGTGGTGATTGTGTATCCACTAGTTTTTAGTATTTTAAAAAAATTCTATCTTAAAAATATACATAAAGTAAGTTCATATATAAATAAATGTGTTATGTTGAATGTTTTTAAATAGAAATGTATCACAGACTTAGGTGTGGAAAGATTCCAGTGTATGGCACAAAGATTTGAAGTAAGTTTTGTGAAGTGAATGAGATAATCCTTTCAATCAACAAAGGTCCGGAAAAGAGATATCAATTAAGTGGGGAGACAAGATTCCAAGAATCTCAAAGAGTGTGATTGTAAAGATATGAGCTTGTTGAGTGATGTATGTTAATTATAATCCAATCATTGGACATAGGGAGTCAAATCCATAAGAAAGGAGAGTGTGAGGTGTGTTTGTGTGTGTGTGTAACACAACTAAACATCAAGAAAGACTGTCCATTTCCATTTTGAATATTTTGGTATTGAGAGAATGAAAATAGGTACATAGCTCTTTCTTGATGAAATATTTTATCCTCTTGCATGTTTCCCACCATTTATGGATAAATAAGATGATGCTATAGAAACTAACCATGATATTGTGATAATATTGGATCACTGAGTTATTGGTTTTAATTAAAAAAAATTATGCGTGTTTTGATTTAGAGACATTCATGTGTTATTCCCATTTATAAAAGTAATGATTTTGTCTTTATGATAGAATATATGAATCTATGACATAGTATAGCTAAAAGATAATTGTGGAATACTATAAATGATGATGGATAATTAATTATTATCTTCTCTAATATAAATTTTAGATCCAATATACAATTAGGTTTTTTGGTCCATGTATTAACTTATGTTTTATTAGTCCCGAAGGGAAGCTATTAGTTTTCATTTACTTTTAACTCATTATTATTTATTCATCTTTCCACGAATGGAATTACATTATTTTATGTGCTATTAAATATATTAAACATTTACAAAGTCAAAATTGGAGTGTTTCAACCACATAATATAATATTATTATTTGCAGTGACCTAATTCACTAAGAGATTTTCTCATTATTTCCAGTGTTAGATCGTTCAAGGCATAATGTTTCAAGAAATGATATTTTTTTATTAGGGCTCATGGGAATCCAATAAATTACATATATAAAACCATCATTTTTTACAATCAATTTGCCATCAATTATTGCTATCATTTATAGCTAGGGTGTCAATCTCAAATAATTGGCACATATAATATTTGGTTTGATTTCACAAAACCCCTCTATCAAACATCACAATTTCTACACAAGCAAACTCTTTCTGATAATATCAGATACATGCATGAAGGAAATGACAAATGAGATTTCTTAAAATTCCTACCAAGAAGAGCTACCAAACTATAGAAGATCAACAAACCCAACCCAAGAAAGAAGATAACTTATTCGATACTTTGTATAAGCTAAGGAAAATGCTAAGTTGAGCGGTAACCTCAAAAAAATGATATCGTGTAGCCTATAAGAAATCCCATGGTTGGAAATTTTTTCAAATATAAAGCTTCACTGCATTTAATTAAAGTTTGGACATTTTAATAAAGTTATCAACTTATAGCCTTATTTAATGTAATTTGGGCACCTTAGATAAGTAACACATGAAGGTAATTAATGGTTTGAGGCCTCTTATGTAAATAATTATTTCCTTCCATGTATTCTCTATTTCTTTCTCTAATTAAAGTGGCTTCATCAATTGCATTATCTAGTATAATATGATGGAAAGTAACATTATGGGTTTACTTGGTGCAGACATAAACTAACTTATAATTACAATATGTTACAATAGTTTATTAGTTCAAAGAGATAAATGGTAACCTTCTAACCATGCCATACTATGAGGTCTCTAAAAATACCTTTCTATTTTCTGAATCTATTAGTTTTGACTCAATCTACCATTATCTCAATGAACATGGCTGATATTGGCAACCCTTTTTCTCGTTGTTTGACATTGATATGAGATTTGCAGCATCATTTTCTCCTCTAAAACATAGTCATAATGCCATGAGTCTAGAAAAAGTGACTATTGTCTAATGGTTTACTATAATATGCACTATATACTTATTTTATGCATTTTTGAATCATGCCCTATGTCCATGAATGAATATAGTTATTTTTTACATTGGTCACCCAAAAGAAAGAGTGCAACTTCCACCATCATTTCTTCTTTCAGATGTATAAAATCAGATTCCACCTTGTTTTTTATAGATAATATTATTGTGTATTCATAATCTTCTCCTCTAATTCTATCCTTATATCTCTTATAATGAAATACTTGCCATCCATATTCTATCTTTAATATTATTTTTTTTATGATCTCCTTAATTTCATTGAATTCTTCCACAATTTCAACTATGATAAATTCTCTCATTTTCTATCTTCCAAACATCTTAAATTTATCTTTAATTCTTATGATATAACATGCATATGTTGTTTTAACTATAAAATGTTATCTAATTCTCTAGATTCATCTTCTGTCTTTGTGATTTCTTGATATAGCTTTATCTCAAGATCTTTTATTTGTCTCTCAGTTGTACCAATTCTACCTTTGTATTACTTCTTTTATTCTCTTAGATTGTTATTTTATTCATTAATAATCTTTATGAGCCTCTATAAATTAGATATTTTATCATCTTTCCTCTTTTTGTGTCAATAGATATAACTACTCCATTTTGGTAGAGTGGCTCGAGTCTCTTCTATTGGTTCGCAATTTTACACCTTTTGCACTTAGCCTTGTAAACTTGGGTACATGGAAAACTAAGATGAAAAACCCATTAATATGTCATTATATTATGGTAAGGGTTTAACATCAGGATGGAATAAATGAAGACAATGACTGAAAAACACCGATAGAGGGTATGGTTAGGTCCTTGCTCCTTCTGGCTTTACTTGAATTAAGGTGATCAGACCTATGGGGTAGCTTGCTTGAATATAAATATACTATAGTTCAATACCCATGGGGATTATTGACCCAAGACACAAATCTAACAAGCTCATAATCAAACTTGTTCATTTTACTCAATAAGAGTTATCACATGGAATGAATAAATGCTATAAGTCAGACATAAGCTACTATAGAAAGATGTAAATATGACTACAACCTTCATTTCAAAATAATTTTTTGAACACTCAGATCCAAATGCAAGATTTAAATTTTGTGTTTTTAAATACCAAAACATAGACACATTTTGATATTCAACACTTATGCATCTGTAGGAAAATAATAATTAAAATATTAAACAAGGAGTATGATTTGCAGGCAGGGCAGGTGGGATGAGTTAGGTAGGTATTAAGAAGTGGTGTTATGGTTTTCAAATAATAGGAATTCCTTCATTAGTCATGACATTATTCATTTGTAAAGATGTAAAAGACTGAAATACATGATAAGGAAACTATTAGGAATAAGTTACATCCATTGGTGCCAATACAATGAAAATATTCAAATAGTTCTTGACACCCTAAAGCATACACTATAAGTAGAGATTCAAATGCTTTATCCTATCAAATACATAAGCCCAGGGTGACCTTAAAATGTTATCAACAACATATCCCCAAATCATAGTGTATAAAGGAATTTACAACTTAGATATATGGCCAAAACAACTTCCACCATTGATAAGCATAAAACTAAACACCCAATAAGTAGAGCATGAAGAATATTTTATTACATTTCAATGATATGATACAACAAAAATCACAACTATTTTATATTAACTTGTAAAAAAATATTACATACATCAGTGTTTTTGAATGTTTACATGGGGAGAAGCATGGTGAGTTTGTTCTTGAATAGGGGAGACATATATAATGCTCTTAGAGCTTGCTAATGTCTATACAACTACAACCACCCTAACAAGAGAGATAAGACACATAAAACAAGGATCCTAAAATTCAAAATATATTAAGACCAAAGAAAACCAAAATCAACTTTAAAAGAGGATAAACCCTCTATTCATACAAATCTCTCACCCCAAATATTCTAAGAATATACTTCAGTGGGAAGATGCCCTTTGTCATGCCTGGAAGCTCCTACATTTGCAAGGAAATCACTAAATAAACTTCCTATCCATATAATGATGAAGGTTTCAAAAAAACCCTTGATCCCCTTGGCTAGAAATATATTACACTTGAGTTTGAGGGAGGATATTCCCTTGGGAGACAAATAAAATCTTTGTCCTCATGTGTAACCACTTATCCATGCCATTAACCAATCATTTTCCTAGTTAGAAATTTTTGGACAGCTGCCCTTCTTATGAAAATAAAAGAATGGTCCTTGCTTTGTAACAATTTCATTGGAATACTCCAAATGTAATATAAACAAAGAGGGATCCATGGTCAATTAAAAAATCTCTCTTCAATGGCCCACCTTGGCCTCACAAACCCTACAACATTGTTCTTCCTTGGAGGTTTTCAAAATAAGCCAAACATTAAAATATGCAACACATAGTTCATTTTACCCTTTTGCCTTTTGTGGTCAATGCCAGACTTTCCCCTACCTTCTCATTTTCTATTTTGCCTTTTAGATTTTAGGGGTTTTTCCAAACTTTATAATTCCCTAGTACATTATTTTACCTTATGCGAAACTTATGAACTTCATGTCCAATTTGTAATTTTGTAAAAATCCAAAATTGTAATTGGCTTGAAAACTTATGCTTTGACTTTTGACTGCATGTTGAATGGTAGGTAGTAGACATTGGCTTATTTATTTGCTATACTACCATTACAAGGACCATGGGCTCGAGAATTGAGATGACACATTTCCACATTACGGCTAACTCTTGTGAACCAACCAATTAAATCTCATGAACCAAAGGCTCCAAACACATACCCCGATGGAATATTCTGTAAACCAAATCCTTTAAAATAAGTTAAACTTTGAACATAAATTCCAAAGAGTTAGCCTTGACCACATATTTTGATGAAGGAGTTCCAAATAAAATGTTTAATGATTAAAATCTTGAATAGATTCTCCAACCACAAAAGTTGATGAAGATGTTCCAAACAAAATTTCTAATCAAGAAATTTTGAATTTAAGAATTTTTGAAGTGCAAAGTTTCTAAAATTTCAAACTTGCACTTTTTTTCAACTTGTTTATATGCCAAGAGAGTTCATCTAACTTTTGAACCCACCTTACAATTTTAACTATTACAAACTTCCAATCAACCTTGAGAATTCCATTGAGCTCCTTATTTACCATAAATCATGTAGTGTCACTAAAACATGAAGACATTGAACATTAATAGAAAATAACTTTTCATAGGGTCTTCACAAAGCAAGAGCTACATTTATAACTTGGGTGAACACTTGTAAATAGGAAGCAACAATTAGACATTCATGCACTAATATTTCAGAAAAGGGTACAAATTGTTAAGTGTAAGTTTGGGTACTAACTTGATGGCTAAGATAATAGATCAACACAAAAATTTAGGAAGAGAACTTGATAACACTTTAATAAATAATATCTTTATGCATTCCATGACAACACAAGTGCCACAAATGTAGTTTATCCTTGACAAAAATGTTAATTAAGTGTTGGTTCCAAGTTGTACACCTCTTGTACTCATAATTGTACACTTGTGTAGTGTGTAAAATTAATATTAAAAACCCTTAAATATTTCATTATAGCTAAGGAAGGGTTTAGCATCAGTATGGACTGAACACAAATAATGACTGAAAGACACTGATAGAGAGTATAAATAGCTCCTTGGTACTTCTAAATCAAGGTGAGAGTACTTATGAGGTAGCTTTTTCACATGGAGGGATACTAATATTTAATATCCATGGAGATTGTTGGCACAAGACACAAATTTTACCAAGGCATAATCAAACTTATTCACTACTCTTGATAAGAGTTGTCACATGAAATGAATATATGCTCTAAGTCAGACACAAGCTATTAAAGACATGTAAATAAGACTGCGACCTTCATTTCAAAATTAGTTTTTGAACACTCATGGATAAATGGAGTATTGTAATGATAGGATTTTAAAGACCAAAATAATACAGATTTAGATATACAATACTTATGCATCTATAGGCAAAAAACACTTAAAATAGTCAATAGGGTGTATTATTTGTAGGGTAAGCCATGTAGGACGAGTTAGGTAGGTATAAAAAAGTGGTGTGGTAGTTTTCAAATAGTATTAATTCCTTAAACATTCATGACATCATTCATTTACAAAGATGTCAAAAACTAAAATACAAGCTAAGGAAACTATCGGGTATAAGTTGCATCCATTGGTGCTAATATAATGTAAATATTTAGATACTTCTTGAAATCCTAAAAAATACAATAAAGTAGAGATTCAAATGCAATATCCTATCAAATCCACAAGCTTATGATGACTTTAAAAGGTTATGAATAACATATCCAAAAATTATAGTGCATAAAGGAATTTACATCTTAGATCTATGTCCAAAACAAATTCCACCATTGATAATCATAAAACTAAACACCCAATAAGCAGAGCATGAAGAATATTTTATGTCATTTCAATGATAGGATTCAATAGAAATTGTAGATATTTTATATTAACTTGTAATGAAATCTTACATACATTAGTGTTTTAGAATGTTGACATGGGGGCATGGTGAGTTTTCTCTTGAACATGGGAGACATATATAGTGCTCTACGAGCTTGTTAATGGATTTAAAACTATAACCACCCTATCAAGAGAGACAAGACACACACAATAAGGATTTTGAAATTTTAAAGAGCCTAAGACCTAAGAAAACCAACAACTTGAAAAGAGGACAAGCCCTCTTTTTATACAAATTTCTAACCCCAAATATTTTAGAAATATGCTTCATTTGGAAGATTCCCTTTGTCATGCCTAGAAGTTGATGCTCTTGCAAGGGAATAATTGAAGAAACTACCTATCCATGTAATGATGAAGATTTTAAATAAACCCTTGATCTCTTTGGCTGGAAATCTATTGCACTTGAGCTTGAAAGAGAATATTCCTTTAGCAGCCAAACAAACTCTTTGTCCTCATGTGTAACCACTTGGCCATGCCTTCAACCAATCATTTCCCTAGATGAATTTTATACATAGATTCCCTTATTATTTTGTAAACCAAATAATTACCCTTGCTTTATAATGATTTCATTAAAATACTCCAGGTGTGATAGAAACAAAGAAGGATCCATGGCCATTTAGAAAAAAATCTTTCCAATGGCCCACCTTGGCCTCATAAACCTTACAATAGTTTTCATCTGTGGAGATATTTTAAACAATCCAAACATTATAAAATTTAACACTTAGTTCATTCTACTATTTTTTATTTTGAGGTCAATTATAAACTTTTATATGACTTCTCATTTTCTATTTTTATTTTGAATTTTTAGGGTTGTTTCCAAACTTTATAACACCCAAGTGCATTATTTTACCTAATTTTACCTTATGCAGAACTTAGGAACTCTAAGTGCAATTTAAAATTTTGCAAAAATGCAAAATTACAAAATTGTAAAATTGTAATTGGCTTGAAAACTTTCACTTTGATTTTTTATTGCATGTTGATTGGCAAGTAGTGGACATTGGCTTATTAAATGGATATTCTACCTTTACAAATACTATGGGATCAAGAATTGGGATGACAATTTTACACATTACAAGATGACTCTTGTGAACCAACCAACTAAATCTTGTGAATTGAAGGGTCCAAAAACAAACCCAAAACGAAAATTCTAATGACCAAATCCTTCAAAATAAGGGTCACTCTGAACATAACTTCTGAAGAGTTAGCCTTGACCATAAAAGTTGATGAAGGAGTTCTGAACTAAATATCCAATGATAAATTTTTTGAAAAGGTTCTCTAAACATAAAACCTAACAAAGAAGTTCCAAAAAGAATGTTTGATGAACAAATTTTGAACTTAATAATTTCCAAAGCACAAAGCTTTAGAAAAGTTGAACTTGCACTTTTTTGTAACTTCTTTCTCTGCTAAGAGAGTCTTCTAGAATTTCAAACTCCCCTTGCAATTTTGAATATTCCAAACTTGCAATCATCCTTGAGAATTCCATTGAGATATTTATTTACCATACATCTTGCAATGTCACTAAACCATGAAGACGTTGAATGTTAGTAGAAACTAACTTTTCATAGGGTCTTCATAAAGCAAGAGATTTATTTTCATCTCGGGTGAACACCTGTAAATAGGAGGCAATAGTTAGATATGCACTAATATTTTAGAAAAGGGCACAAATTGTTAAGTGAAAGTTTGGGCACTAACACCTTCTTATGAGACTTCCTTATTCCTTTCATATTTTCTATCCTTGAATACCTCCCTCGAAAAATAAACAAAACCAAATTAAGGAGCCTTTACAATTTTTAGTGCACAATTTTAATCCACCAAGATCAATTAGATTTAGCGTATTCAGATATGTAAATGCATCAAATGATAAGTAAGCAAAGGTGAGCAACCATAAACATAGAGGGTTATTATATTTCATGATATAAAGTTTTAGGTCTTTGAAAACATTGTAGATATGCTAACTCTTCTGGTTTTTTCCTTGTTAGATAGTTGAAGCTACTTTATGTATGCTTTATGGTTGTGGCTCTTTTCACCCCTTTTTTTTGACAAAAACTAATAGAGTATGTCTCCATCATATTTTCAAAAAGGAGCACATTATTTTGGAGTGTTATTAATAATTATTTTTTAAGTCTTATTAGAATGATAGATTTTAAAGGTTTATCACAGTTGAAAATGGTAATATGGCTAGTAAAATATTGGCATTATGTAAATATTGCTTAAATTAAGCCTTACTAGATGATGAGGTTGTTGAAAAAGCGGTAGATGATGGAATGTTCTTGTGTTTATCTAGTTACTTGTTCACCATGAGTGTTATTAATTTTCTATGTAAACATATACTACCTTGTAGTTTGTTCTAGAGTTAAGGGAATTAAAAATTTTCCTCGGTTACATTCTGACTTGTTGATAATCTCTTTGACTTAATAGGTTTTTTAGAGCTTTAACTTCCAAAAAAAGCTCTCAAATCCCCAAGGTTTGCCACATAATGCAAATTACTTGATATAAATTCTACAAGACAACAAGAACCTTCAGAATAATGTTGGGGTTGTGCTTCCCATGATCTTGAGAAGAAATGTAAAAACTCTTCTTCAATAACACTGAAGGCCATATGTAGGACATTTGTAAACATTGTCCCCTACTTCAAGACAAATTTTGGAAATTAAAAAAACTATATTATAACCATACACAACAAAATTTTGAACATCACATAAAAAAAAAAAATTTGTAACATCTAGGGGGAAAATATCTATTAGTTAGGATCTAGCATACCTAAAACCTCAAATCAATTTCAAATAACTATTTATCTACTAACCTATATTTTTTTTGTATATTATGGTTATGATCCATCAAAGTCCTCCTTATCATGAATTAAATAGCTAGATAAAATGAACATGAAAATCGTTTAGATGACCAAAATAATTTTGGACGTTAACTGACTCAATTCTAGGAAACAATTTTGCCTAAGAATTTTCTTCTTTGTTGAAAAATAATTATATAAAATGTAAATAGATAGACTTATAATTCCTAATGTAGTCTCTTCCACTAGAAAGAAACATTAGTGTCTAAACCTTTTTTCTAATAGAAGAGTACAACCTTAGCTATAAACATGAGGATGAAATGCTTCCATTCTTGTAGAATATGTAAATGTTAAGCTATTTAAATACCAAATTATTCTATTAGATACTATGTCCATCATATGGATTTTTCTTTCCCTCACTTGAGTTCCTCAACTTTAGACTAAATTGATTCACTAACTTCTTTCCCTCTATTAGGAATTTAGGCTTTGATCTAAACAATGGTGTTAGGAGAGCTTCCACCTCATCAGCGAGGTGCATGATGATGCATACAAATATCTTTATAAAAATGCCTCTTTCCCTAATCCATCCCACAAAAGGTGTTCTCAAATAAGAATTTATATATTCCCCAACTTCTATGCTTTAGATCTCTTTGTCATCTTGAAAACATTTAGAGAGATCCTTAATGACATTATACAATAAATCTATTTGAATTTTATCATTGAAATTTATGGTTCATTACAATTTAACTACTTTAGTTATATTGTTACAAACTAACCATATTACCAATTGATAAGTATCTAAAAAATTTATCTTCGAAGTCACAAAACCTTTAAAAATCAACACGTCTATGCTCAGGTTTTCATACTTTAATTTACATTCAACCACCAAATTAGGCCTCTGTTTCCCACAAGGACAATGCTCTATACCCTTATTTTTATTAGCTCCATGATTATTTTGTGTAATTAATTATGTGATGAATCACACATATGGAAGAAATTAGAAGGAATTTTATCAACGGAATGTCTAATTTTGAGAGTAAAGATGACATGATCTATGACTTCTATGCCTTCCACATACCCTCTATGCTCCTCATAAATAATGAAAGGGGCATCTTATTAAGCCTAATGACAATACATTTAAAGATAATCTTGTAAACCATGTTACTTTGGGAGATTAATCTAAAGTCCTCTAGCCTATGCAACTCTCTTTTCTTTTAGTGTAAGAGATAGTAAATTAATAATTATACTTTATAGGATAGACCTTAATCAACTAGATTCTTACACCACTCCCTGTCATTCCTCACCTAAAAATTCATTCAAGTGTTGAAAGAAGACAATAGGGAATTCGCTTAACCTTGGCACCAAAATCCTTTTTATAGAAAAGAGATAATCCTTGCCTCTTCTAGTGAGATTGCTTTATGGAGGCATTCATTTTGATATTTCTTGAATATTTTTGATATTATATTTAGTAAGATATTGTGATTCATTCTATTTATAGACCACCTTACGACATATTTATTTTTAAGTGAACGGTCAAGTAATATATTATGTTGTAAGGCTCAAAAATATAGTGGCTCATAAATAGAGTCCCAATTAGGATTTCATATCTAGTTAGTTTATATTTTGATCTTGCATGTCATGTGTAAGAAACTATTCTTCCTATCTTCCTATTATTCTATTTAGAGAGATATTTTTACCTCAAGTATATTTATTCCTTCTTATACATGTCATCCACTTGAGAGGTCATAATGTGTTCCTTTTCTTTTAGTTTTTCAAAGATATTTTTTTTCAAATATTTTTTTCCGAATTTATCCCAAGATTTTTTATAGACTCTCTTTCTATTTAATAACATTTTTAAATATTTCTCTATTATATCTATTAAGCTTCCTTTTACAATCCTTCAATTTTTAAATTAGATGATAAATTTTGGTCCCATATTTTTTTCCATCCTAATCCTCTCTTCTCTAATCATCTCATCAAACATTAGATGGTCCACCCAAACTTTTCAAACTTCAATGTACCTTTTTTTCTGGAGTAGATGTTCTCATCGATCTAGAAAAAAATGAGAAAATTATGTAATCTTCTTTCCATTAACTCCTCTAATTTAAAATAAGCTTTTCTAATTTGAAACCCATATTTTGATCCCACCAATTTGTAGAGAAATAATCTGTCGTACATTTGCTTGATGAGGTCCTTTCCTTTCCTCCTAATGTTCTAGGTGCGCTGTCCTTTCTTGCACTTAACAAACCAAAGGATGCATTGTTCGATAAACCTGTTGAAATTGTTATTTCCGACAGAGTTGAATCGTTTTCTTTTCATTTATTTGTAATTTTTTTTTTCATTGACGACTCTTACCCACAACCAATTCATTTGATTATCATTACCAATGATATAGGATATTTCTTCCTTATTGTTCTTTTCTCTGTGAGAATTGGGGCCATAATCGCTAATCAAAGAAAAGTTTATATTTGAGTTTTACTATTGACTTTGAAAACCATCCAATTTTGAAAGGATGTTTTGCATCAAACATTCATTTGATAGGGGTAAAACATAATCATAAAATTCCTTGTTGTCCCGCTGGTTCGAACCCTAAACTGATCCATATTGAACCCGTTTTCCACCTTCCACTACTATGTAGACTCTTCTTGGAGCTTGGTTCAAGGTGTAGTAGAAGTTCCCACGATTTGTGTTTTGAAAGCATGCAGTATGATATCATAATTTTAAGTTAGTTGTTGATCTCTCGAGTATTCTAAGAGATGATAAACATTAACACGAGTTTTGTTTTATTAATTGGGCCTACCCTACGTGAAGAAATTCTTTCACATGAAGACAAAGAACAGGTAATGACTGAAAATGGTTTCTCTTCGTCGAAGTCTTTTGAGATTCCCATTCACGATTTTTTTTATATAATGTGAAATGCAAATGTGATTTAGAGAAGTGAAATATAAATGTGAAAAATTTCCATAAAGGTTTTGAGAAGATGTTATATTTATAATTGCATAACGGAATAGTGGTGAGAGGAGTAAATCACCCACTTTTCTAATTTTTTTTCAAATTGAGTTTTTTCAAGATAATGTTCAACCTTTTTTAGTTTAGTTTTTTGTGTTTTTATAGTGGTGTCTTGATTTACGTTCGTTTTTCAATATCCTTTCAGCATGCAAAACTTTAAATTTTGTACATAAAATATTTGTTGATTTTTTTGAGTAAATTAGTAAGAAAACCATTAGCTACACAATTTTCTTAGGAGCATATGTTGTTTTATTTTATGAGTTAAATTATGGAGTATCCAATGCTAATTACGGATCATTAGTGTCATCTAAGATGTCTTTAAATTTTTATTGATTGCTTACAATCACATTCTCCCTTGTCTGTTTTTCAATGATTTCAATGGTTTGGACTCTATTTTTCTTGTTGGTTCCCATGATCATTTTTTTCCTCTTGTTCTTCTTTTGTCTACATATGACCTATGACTTTTCTGGGGTTTCTATGGATTTTTCATCCCTCTCAACAATAATTTATTCATCTACTACATATTATATGTTCCATTTTGCTATGATTTTCTCCTCATTTTGTTAGTTGACCTCTTTACCACTTAGACCATTTTATTTGAAGGTAAGGTCAGGTCTATCATTTTTTTCAAATCTATTTTACATTCACACTAATTGACCATTATTATCTCATTTTCATCTACACTTTGTATGACAATATCTTAAGTTTCAAGATGATTTTCATCTTATGTTCCATTGGATATTTACCATTTTCCTCACCTAATTCCCTCTTTTTGATCCTTTCATTTATTCTTTATCACATGCTTTCTTTTGGCTTTAACAAAAACATCATCAACATTGTTAGCTTGGTCACAACTAGCTCAGGGATCCAAGTAGTTTTTTTGAGAACATAGCATTATATGATTAATTTTTCATATTCATGGCATCCTCCATATTTTAAAAAGACACTTTTATAATGCAATGGTTGTATTCATTGTATCTCCCAATTTTTAGTGTAACATTATTTGGAATGGGTTTAGACATATATTACTCCACACAAATCTTAGTATGTTTCGTTAATCATTTTTCATGACATATTTTTTATGTTTCTATATATTTACCTATAGTGTTAGCTATTGTGTTAAAGTCGTATTTAGACAAGAATTGTTGAGGCGACACATTCAATCTAATCCATATCAACATTGTAGAAAGCAATTCATGTGTCAATGAAAAGTTCAAGTGCCAATATTTCATGAATAACCTTACGATTGTAAAAAAAGAGGACCCTCTTCTAATAACTCTATCACGAACCATTTCATTGTTCATGGAAGCTTCCAATTACTCAACATTTTATATTTTAAAAAAGATTGAAACAATTCACATTATATTTATAATTTGAAAAATAATTTTATTTTTAAAATAATGAATGCATTTTATTAATTGACACAATGGAAATTAATAAAAGCTATTGATTTTTCTAAAAAAACAACACGTTTTCTCCATATTTCACGATTTCCACATTCAAAAAATAAATTACCCTAAACGCTTACTATAATACTTACCATCCATCATTTGCACCCCCCTGAAGGTCATTTTGCACCCACCCTGAAGGCAAATGAATGACTATGATTTATGACTAACAAACTCTACCATAAAGTCGTCAATGTTTTCCTATTGCGAGCTCTCATATTAAATACATTGAAATAATCATTAATGCTCTCATATTGCAAACTGGTGTTTTATAATTACCCAGCGTTCCGACTTACGAGCTTGGAATAAAAATTTAAAACAATAAATTTCCCAGCGTACTGCAGAATTAATGGATTTAGAATTCAAGGTTGGTACGAAAGTTCCAACGTGCTAAAGAGCTGCGCACATGCCCGAGAAAATCATCTCTGCCCCTGCCTAATTAAAAGATCGTGCTATTTATCCTTGTTTTACTTGCCATATTTACCTAATGTGTTGAAGTCACGTGAATACAAAGAGATAATTTTGATACGTGGCTTTCCTTTTAAGACCGCATGGTATTCGTTATCGGGAACCATCTGTGGTGTCTTTGGCCTAGAACTCATGTTATTTTCATGTGAAATTTGTCAAGTCTAAGATATGTCGTATATTGGGTTCTAGTTTTTTAAGGGATCGTGTCTTTTAAAAAAAAGTTTAGTTTTGTTTGTTTGTTTATCTGTCTGTCTTTTATTCTTTTCTTTTTTAGGTTTGATTTAGATTTTAATTTTTTTTTTAAATTATTGGAATTAGAATGTAAATTTTGAAAAGTATTGAGGTCATATAGATATTAGGAAGATATTATGTTATTATTATAATATATATGTTATATAAAAAATATAAATAAAATTATATTATGCTCAATAATTATTTATTTGGATATTTAATAATAATATTGTTAATATTGTAATAATAGTGTTGGAGTTATATATTGATCATAAGTATATATTTATAGTATATGATTGATAATATATTTTGAGGCCCTATATTATTATTGTGGGTGCAATCATAAACCATATTAATATATGAAGTAAATATGCTTTTATTAATTACGAATAAGTTAAGTTAAAAAAGAATTCATTTGATCTTTGATTTGGATAAACTCATTCTCTAGATTTTACAATAGTAATAGCTCTAATTGTAGTTATGCTAGAGATTATAATTTGATATGTAGTTATCTCGAGGAGTGGGCATGGGCACATTAGAAACTAACACTTAAGGTGTTGCAACTTGGTGGTAGGTTATGTTTTAGCTTTTGAGAATCTCGAGTAAAAGTGCTTCTTGTAGGACCATATCTAACATATCCTAAGATCATAAACCAAGACAAACATAATAATTTAACCATATTGATCTAGTAAGATTAATTATGTATGAAAGAAAATTATTATTATTGTTTATTAATATGAATTATAAACTGGTGTGTATGTTGAAAGCTTGGATCAAATACTTTACCTAAAAAAATTAATTTTATTAAAAAAAATTATTGTTGATTTTAGAGTAGCATGAGAAGGTGCTACACGTTGAAATAAAATATTTTACTAAAATTAAATCAGATTATCTTTTATAATTGAACATTTATTTTTCAAATAAATTTTAAATGAAAAAATTGTACCAAACTTATTAATTTTTAATAGATTTAAACATCCATTACATCTATGTTGGTTTTAATATGATGAATTATTATGATAATCATACCAATCCTACTTTGAATTACTTAGACTGTAATATTATTTTATATTAATGAATATTTAAAATTAGTAAAAAGCAATTATAATTTAGGCATTCTATAACCCAAAAAAATGTAACTCTTAAATTACTACGTGGATGTAGTGTGGAGGATAGAATATAGATAAGAGATGTAAAACTGGGTCATGATATATAAAAATAAGTGGGGGTATTATGCTAACAAAAAGTAGTGTATAAAATCAAATTTAGTCAGCATATAGATTGATGAAGTAAGTATACACAAACATATAAATTGATATATCACCATGTTTAATAAGTATATGTTAAAATGAGGTAAATTAAATATTTATAGATTTTATTTATTTAATTTGTTACAAATAATTTATAAAATATTACAAGTTGGATGCATTGTCTTCACACCACCAACCCATTCTGTGTCAATAAATCCCAAATCTAATTGCATGGATTGGTCGAAGACACATAATACGATGAATAAGGTATATACTAATCATTTTCAATATCTTTCAATTTATCTAGAATTAGAATACAATGTATAAGTTAACATGGATGACATGTTGACAAATTAATTTATTACATACGTAACAACATGATAAATTGTGAAGTCAATGGTATTGATATTTGAAATGGACATGAGCAATACATAATGCCATGATGAAGAATAAAGTAATAGGGTGGATGAAAATGAGTTTAACAATAGAACATATAATGTTCTAAAAGTAGATGAGAAAATTCTATTATTTTAACTTAGATCATGTAAGTTATATTTTTTAAATGTTATTTTAACACTCATTGACTTGAAATCAAAGTGTGGATGTATTGAAATAAGTGTTGAAAAAAAATTGAATTACAATTATATGAAATTATTGATTGCTTTTTAATAATAATAAATTTTACAATTGTATAAAATTACATCTATTTTATTTTACATATTCAAATGTATTCAAAATAATTTTTTTTAAATTATAATTATAATTATAATTGAACATTGATAATATTATTAAAAATAATATTCTTCAATAATATAATACGATTCCAATTACATAAAAATATGCATAAAAATATTCTTCTTTCTTAAAAAATTAATAAAACAATCACAATGCTTATGTTAACAAGTGCTGTGAGATAACATGAGTACCTCCCTATCTGCTATAGACAAGGAGGAAGGGAAAGCTGCAGACATAGAAGAAAATAGCCTCCTTTTCATGCACATCATTCCCAATAGGATTCCAGGCCTTTACCTGCATGCAAATAGCAAGATATTATGTTTTTATTAAAGGCAACTACTAAAATAATAGTAGGTTCCTTACCAAAGATTAACAATGGGTAACCAATTCATTAAAAATAATATTTACAATATTTAGTAAAAGTCCATGTACTTATAATAGGAGCATCAAAATTCTTCAATTTTTAATTTTTAGTATGGTGACATTTTTAATTTTTAGTTAAGTGGAGAGCTTGGCACAAGTGCAAATTACAATCATGCATGACTGATGACACAGACAAAGATAGTACCAAATTTTTTGTGGTTGCCAACGATCGAGACTTAAGCTTATCGCTTAGATTTTGGATGAAATGTTTTTATTTTGCTTTCTATCCAACTTGGGAGAATTTTTTTGATCGACTGTTATCCAACGCGTGCAGCTCTCTATGTGCTGCTTACAGTCAGCTCCTTTGAGTCTACTGTGATTTTACAAGTACGCTGCAAATCCATATTTTTCAAAACATTTTCTACAATACACATAACAACATAGAAAAAATAAATTACATGAAAATTTAAATCAGTGGATTCATTGTTAGAATACAAATGCTTGCCAAAATAATTCAAGCCACATGATTCCCAAAACCTAAAAATGACAAATATGTGTTTTTGAAAATAACCCTTATCGAACAAAAGAAAGGAAATGAAGATCAAAACAGGAATAAAATAATTTGCATATCTACCTATTTGGAAACCAGTTGTCTCCAACAATGCTATTATATTGCGGCCAAACTAAGCCATTCTATGAACACAACATGACATTAGACAGAAAAATTTCTCCTCAGACCTAAATAAATAGTAAACACAACGATCCCTGAAATTTAAAAGTCATTATCTATTGAAACATTTCACGATAAAGAATTTGTATATATGTGTGCATTATTAACTGCTATAACAAAACTGGAAGGATGTATCTACAGTATCGATACTGTTTACTTCTTGGTCCAAGCTTAAATGTATGAAATCAATGGCAACTCCAAGCACCCTGTAACAAGATCTTCTCCATAATGAAAGTTGTGAAGGCGGTATGCCCAGGAGCAGGACGTGGAATGCAGTTGAAACCCCCAAGAAACCGTGGAAGATCCAAAGGGCAATCCAAAGGTGGGCAACGTAGAGATATGAGAAGCTCTAACCAAATATGCTGCGAGGCAAAATGGCCATGAAGATGAAAACGAAGACAACACCAAAGGCAAGCGTTCAAATCTGTAAAAGCGCTTCTCCAATGACTGAATGTTCTACAGATAGATGCATCCAATATAATGCAAATGGATCGAAAACCAGATTCCTTTAATACAAGATTTAGAAACATCTATATATTTGTATCACTTTGTAGAAATAAACAGGGTTGATGAGGAGACAATGCAACTGCGCGTCCAAGAGTTTCAATGCCAGTATTAGATGCAGAGCCTCATATAAAAAATGTCAAACCTCCATGCATGCCAGGTAAAAGCAAGTGGTATAAATAAACAGGTCGTAGATACAGACTTGACCTCATTCAAGTCAAATAGGTTGATCCATTCCTTGGTGTACACCTCCTTAAAGATCTGCAAGAAATACCTTATGCAAAAGCATGCATATATATTCACAACATCAAGAATGTTATTTTTAATCAAAAAATACTCATTAAAATGTCATTATAGGATTGAATGGATGGTGGTTTTGAGACCATCTAACATGCTTGAAGGAGAGAGACAACGCATGGGTTCTCAGGCAACATGCATAGTAGCTGGGAAGTGGTTTTGAATACCACTAATCGACAAAAATGTGAGCAGGCCGTGTAGGAATGTAAATTTCTAGCTGTCTTTTATGTTCTATACAAATTTTTGAATCTATGTCATTTTATACCAAAGAGATGAATGTTTTTAGTCTTAGAATGGAGGACCCACATAGCAGTTTTTTCCTAAGCAGTGGTAATAGTAACTGTATCCATGTGGCAGTGCTTTCTGTCTACAATCTCTGCTGTGAGACACGTCTGCTATACCTTCCAGATAAGTAACATGCACGCCTAAGGTGCTCCCAAAACTACTGCAAGGGTAATAAACATAGGGAAGGTGATTTAATTGGATGCCAGTCGTTCCATTATTCACGGAATAATGGTAATTATAAAAAACAATAAATTATTCCTAAATTTTTACAAACATTGTAAAATGGTTTTGATTCATAACTAACGATTGCTTTTAATTGATATTCAATTATAATCAATAGGAAATAATTGTGCTAGGTCAAAACTATAGTACCGGGAGGTACTAATAATTATATATTATATAAAAAATTAATAATAATGTAAAGGTGTATTATGTATATGATTTATATAATGAATCATGTTGTAATAAAGGTGTGAATGGGCCCATAATTTTATATAGATACTACAACTTTTCTCAAGTGTAATATCAGTGGATTTAAAATAATTAGAGAGTGTTACACTCGAGACATATTTCTTTGGTTATTGTGCCATCTAATGTTATTAAAGATCCAACTGTCCTCATTGTTAGCATCCAATTTTTTAAGTTGTGCTTCACCTTTAAATTTTAAATTGACATACATGCTACTACAACTCAAAATTAAGTCACATAAGTTTACCATATTTCAAATGATGATTTTTTCAAATTTTAAGTAATATGTTTATGCTAACTTGAAACTTTTATAATGCAAGTTTATGTGAATCCATGTTTTCTGCATTCCAATTTTTCTCGAGTATATGGAAGATATGTATTTGTTGTAAAATAGGTTGAACATGCGATTATTAAATATGATAGTCCATATTGTCATAGTGTGATAAAATTTAGATGCAAAGTGTGATCAAAACATTAATAACTAGCTTGAAAGTGTACCAGTCTCCATCTTTCATCTCCATTCTCCCCTTGTCATCTAATTTTCTCCTTCATTGTAAAGATGCAGAATTAATAAAATTATAGATATACCACAAAATTAATAAAATTATAGATTTACCACAAAAATTTATGAAGTCCTTTACATGTCACAATGGATTACAAAAATGAATGAACTAATTATATCATACAATATCGTAGACATAAATATTAAGGATAATCATTATCTATGTTTAATTTTAGTTGATCTAAATATTGGTTATCAATCACCCATTTTTCATGTATAACTTATATGTATTATAATTTATGTCTTTCCAAAAACACTATTAATCAAGATTTTTTATGCATAAATTATATACGTACTTTTTCAAAAACATTATCAAAGAAGGTTTTCTATAACTCAATATATGTAGCATTAGAATGGAATTTTAAATTCTTGGTAAGTGTTTTAAAATAATTTGTATTATCAAATTTTGGAGACATTAGATGATATTGTAGATGTAACTATATTGATAATTAACATCTATTTTTCTATGTTTCCATTCATGTTTATATTTATTTTTAAATGTGTGCCACCATAAAGTGACATTGAGTCACATTTTATGATGACAATGTTTACAAAAAGAGTTTTTATGGTTTTAATAATAATAAATTTATATAATATTCGATTAACAGGAAAGAAAGAAAATCTATCAATTATTAGAAATAATATTAAATAATAAAAGGATCATCAATAAGAAGAGAGAATATATAACTATCAAGTGTTAAGTATTTTTAGTAAAATATTATAAAAACTTTTATCATGTTTCACTCTGTAAGTTAATATCATATGGTAACTTTGAAGAATGAAATATAGAAAAAATACTAACCAATTATATGATAATTATATAAATAATTTATAAACATGTAAAAAATAAATATTCTCATATAATTTTAGAAATAATGTAATAAGCAAATTAAATATACATATAAAATAAGAGAATAAACATAAACTTAAGAATGAATCATCAAGGAAAATAAAACGAAAAATAAATACAGTCATTATAATTCCAATTAATAAAATTATAATTATAAAATATTTTAAAAAAAGAGAATTCTATAAAACCATAAAACAAACTAAATGTTAGATATTAGAAATAATAAATAAATTAGATTACACATAAAAAATAAAGAATAAAAGAATTGGAACTTTTGTATACATTAAAAAATAGATGAAAAAGTACAAATTAATAAGAAATAGATAAATATCTGAAAAAAGAAATAGGTAAGTGTAAGTTAAGATTTGTTCAATGGTTATAAACATGATAGAAAATTTAAAAGTATGATATTAAAATATAAGATCAGAAACGTCAATCTTAAAGTAGCCCTTAGACTATGTAAGCATTTGAAAAATAAGGGGATTCATCATTTGAAGAATAAAGGGATTCATCAAATTTATATAAATAATTGTAGTTTAAGGGTGATTAACCTATGCATAAGATACTAAAAGGATAACACACAATAGATTATACTTATTTAATAAAAAAAAATCATTATATCTTGAAGTAATAAACAAAAATCAATTGAAATGATCGAATAAGCATTGTAAATCCTTGTGATGGATAGATGCATTAGGGTTTCTGATAGAAAGATGGTGCAAAGGCGACGCGATCGGCCTAAATGGATCGCTCTATTGATTTTTTGGCGAGGAGGCCAAATAACCGTTGCTAGTAGGTCTAGCGCTATGAGGGAAACATAGTCAGAGGTCAACATAGGGGTTTTAATGAAGGCGGCGGCTAAAGAGGAGAAAGGGCTAGGTCGTAGCTCTCCACTCAAGGACCAACAGACAGATGAAGAGGATAAGACAGCGGAAGAGTTAAGAGACAAGGTAAGCGTTGTGGGACATGGCGAGAAGGCAGATTCGCAGACGGAGAAAGGAAAAGGGATGGTGCTTGGGACAAGTCAAGACCTGCTAACACGGATAAAGGTACGGCAGAAGTAGCTAACCTCCTACACTGAAACCCTGTCAAGAAATTTTTTTGTTGATATTGTATCTAAGGGCAATCTCTTCAAACTGTTCGCACCTGCCAAAGAGAAACCATCCATTTCTTTTGAGGGGAGCAGCTGTCGGTTTTACTGGAAAGGGGACATGACATATCAAGCTTAGGGATGAATTTTTTATCCTATGGCCAACTCTTCCCAATTTCAACGATTGGATTACTTCGAACTAGCTGCCTTTCAATAGAAGGCATTTGTCAAATTTGAACCTGTCATATTCCGTCAAAGCACTCCGAACCCGTCCTAAAAGTCCATAAAAAAATTTGGTTGTTAAAAAAAAAAGTGAAACCTAAAAATTCCGTGACAATTAAAAAGAGCATACTCATTATTAAAATGATAAACGAAGGGTGAAGTTTAAAATACCCATCAGTAGGTCTTGTCGCTGCCAGCCTGGCCAGCCTAGTCCTATTTGGCAGATTGACTCCTTCTCATCTAAGCCCCGTCATTCCCTACTACTCGGTAGACTTATAGCTACCGGTTGGCAGTCTATGCCTAGTCCTATGGGTTATAACCTACTACCTAACAGCTTACCCACTTTATGTCCCACTACCCACAAATTTTATTAATGGCATTTATGTGACACGAAATTTTCAGTCCCACTGTCCCACATTTACGCTAAAACTTTGTGTTGTTTTTAAGAATTTGGCTAATGCATTCCGCTAAAACTTGTAGTTACGACTTGTTATTAGATTTGCTAAATTGTTAATGCATTTTGCTAGTCAGCGGTGGCAAAGGTTGAATTCATTTTAATGCATTCACTGCATTGTATTTTTAATTTGCAATAAGCCTTTGCCAAATTGTTGTGAGTGTATTGTGTCGTGTGACCGTCATTGCCAATGACAACTACCAACAAATTATAGTAAATATTGGTGGGGGGCATGGTCTGTGGCTTTAGTGTAGGCTATTCTGAGTAGGGGCTTAGAGACTTAGTTTCACTTTTAGACTTTCAATTGGATTTTTGTTCATAAATCCACACGGTGATTCATGAAGTGCCAAAGGCATTTCACTGGTTTGCAACTGCAACGTTGTTTATCCATTGAAGATTGAATTTTGAACTGATTGGATTTGTGGTGTCAATGTGCAAGGTTATTTAGTCTCTGGAGATTGATTGCAAATTTTCAATTTGCACTCTATAGATTCAAGTAAGTACTAATAACTAAACCTCCTCAATTTCTTAACCAAGTAAATGAAAAGGATTTAACGAAGTGTTATGATAATATGATGGCCATTGGCAATTAGGCGACATGGAATGTTGGAAAGCAGTTATGTAAGGTTTAGAAATTTATCTTGATTCCTAAATATAGAATATGGTTATTTTAATTTGACTATGAAATTATGAATATATATTTTTCATTTTCATATATATTTATATTACTAATTTACAGCGGTAAGGTATATATATATATATATATATATATATATATATATATATATATATATATATATTCATTTTTATTTATATCTATACTATTAATAGTATTGCAGATTAATATTATAAATACTATTAATAGTATAGATATAAATAAAAATGAATATATATATATATATATATATATATATATATATATATATATATATATATATAGTTTCATTTTTATATATATTTATAATACTAATCTGTGCAGAGTATGAGTATGAGTATGAGTATATATATGTATATGAAAGATCAACCCGAGTGTAAATTACTAATCTCAATTCTTATTGTAAATTAGTGTTATAAATATATCAAACCATTCACTGTAATATATAAATTAATATATTCTTCGCAAATTAGAATTATAAAAATATATAAGCCAATCTGAGTGTAAATTACTAATCTCAATTCTCAATGTAAATTAGTATTTTAAATATATAAAGCTACTCATTGTAATATATATTCTCTACAAATTAGAATTATAAATATATATAAGCCAATCTGAGCGTAAATTACCAATCTCAATTCTCACTATAAATTAATATTATAAATATATAAAACCACTCACTGTAGTTTGTAATATATGTTCCCTTCAAATTAGAATTATAAATATATATATATAAACATTATATGTATATATAAGGGCGGGGGCCCTAGCTTGGTTGGCTAAGTATTTCCGCTGCGGATCTATTGGTCTCAAGTTCTAGTTTCCCCCCATCCCGTGGTACCAGTATTAGGCGTGTCTAGCCAGCGCCGCCGGTCACATTAAAAAGTTTACCAGGGTTTTAGAAAAAAAAAAAAACATTATATGTATATATAGATTTTTGAGACCAAATTCCAATCTCACTTTAAATTAGTCTTATAAAGGGTGTTGAGTATGGGTGTAATTTTAGGTATTTTGAAAGATTATATTTATATTATATACATAGTTTCATTTATATATATATTTATAATACCAATTTATAGTGAATTATAAATATATATTTTTCGTTATTATATATATTTATTTTTCTAATTTACAGTGATTATATATATGAGACCAATCTAAGTGTAAATTACCAATATCAATTCATTAGTATATAAATATATAAAACCACTCATTGTAATTACCAAGTTACCAATCTCACAATAAATTAGTCTTATAAATATATATAAAAAAACAACCGATATAAACTATTATGTGTAATGCATGGTGAAATATATATGAATTGCATGTAAATTATTTTGTGTACACACTGCAGTCTATGGACTATAAAATTTTAAATCTCACCCTTCTTTTGTCATTTTAATAATGATTATGTGCTTGTTAATTTTCATGTAATTTATGAATGAAGTTTTTTTTACAATGAATTTTTAGACAGATTGTGTCATGTTCAAATTTGACCACTTGAAACTTGGCTATTCACCTTTCATCTTTCACTCAACAATGGGGAGTTAGTACTATGTCACACATAGCCTAGGAGCAACTGACTGGCATTTTTAACGCTGAAATTTCTTTTGTTATTTTAAAAGCTGAATATAAATTATCAATCTCGATTCTCATTGTAAATTAGTATCATAAATATATAAACCACTCATTGTAATCAAATTTGAACCCATTCTAGCCCATCTAAGTTGATGTAATGAGTATACACTTTGCCTTATAAATTTAAAAAAATAATAAATGAGTTGTATTATTTCATTTTTATGAGACCAATCTCCCTTTGAATTAGTATTTTAAATATATATAATTGTGTGTGTGTGTATATGTTTGATTTGTGACTTGTGAGAGACAGAGAATCCCTAACTTATAAAAGCATGTCACTGTGCATCATAGTTCTCTTTCAGTAGCCACTGACCCATCATCATTATTGATTATTGACATCTGCCAATAGGCAATGCATTAAAATGAATTTAGAAAATTATCTAGGCTATTGAAATTGATTGGCAAAGTGGAATAAAAAATTAGCAATGCCAATGAGTAATGACTATTGACAAGTTACAACTACATGTTTTAGTGGAATACATTCGCTGATTTTTTAAAATAACTTAAAGTTTTATCAAAAATGTGGGATTATAAATTTTGTGTAATGTAAATGCCATTAATGTAATTTCATGGAAGTGGGAGTGGGTAGTTTTTACTTGCTAATTTGTTTTTTTGTTTACCTTCTTGAGTGTAAATTACCATTTAACAATCCTGATTCTCATTGTAGATTAGTATTATAAATATATAAAACCAATCTCACTATAATTACCAATCTCACATTCAATTATTAGTATAAATATATATAAAATAAAACTATATGTATGTATGAATATATATGTAAGATTAATTTAAAGTGAGATTAAATTGAGATTGGTCTCATATATGTATTTAAAATACTAATTCAAAGGGAGATTGATCTCATAAAAATGAAACAATACAATTAATTTGTTGTTATTGCAAGGCAAAGTGTATACTTATTTATACTACTATATTTTGATGGTCATTCTATATCTAAATCCTAAAGTTCTCAGTAATCAACAGTTGTAGAAGAATATCATTTTGAATTTTGGAAATGATTTTAAACCCTTATCATTAAAAATTATTAAAACATAATTTTTTTATTGAGATTATAAATTATTTTAAATCCTAATCTTAATCCTAATCCTAATATTACACTTTGGTATATGGGACTTACTAATTTTATACTTTTAATTTTTATTTTAATATTTTCATTGACTAGGTGTAAATTGTGAGAAAATGTACTCTATTGGTCATTCTAAGAAGTATAAAGGATAACTATCACTTACTGAGGCATTTTGTATCCTTCAATATTCTCATCAACAATGTCAATCTAGAAATGAAGACATTGATGTTCATCTGCATGAATAAAACTATGAATCAGATGGATGTTAGAAAATATGATATATTACATTGTTTGCTTAAGCGGTTAGTGTTTAATTCAACGATTAGGTTTTTGTTTAGTTGAAAGTTTAGGAATTGTGTGGCATAATTATTTATAGGTTTATGGTTTTATTAATTGATTCATCTATGTATATATATGGAAGCTATTAGTCAATGAAAATAATCATAACATTTTGGCATTCTATCTTTTTAATCTTTCATTGGTATCAGAGAAGTGATAACCATCAGATATGGAAGATTGAAAATTAAATGGGGTAGATGATTTGTTAGTTTTTGTTTCCCCTTCTATGAAATCCATTAATCTTCTAGTTTTCTTTACTCAGGGATTTACATGAACCCTTGGCATTCATTTCGTGTTTCACTGTAGAAGCATCTACATCATAAGCAATAACATTTAGATCTATATTTATCCTCTGATGGAATAATCTATTCCTGTCATCCTTGGATCATTTTGAGAGAAACCATATTCACCATTTCTAGGCTCAGGTGAAGTTGATACAATGCAACATATTTGAATTGAGAAGATAGATGTTGCTCTTTAATGATTGCATCAAATTTTTGTGATATTGGAATAACAACACGTAAAATATCTCTTGCATATCATGACCCATTTAGATTTCATCACATGACTATCAAACACATACTTACATGCACTAGTCAATTCGTTCAAATCTACAAATGTGTCCAAACTATGGGGGGCATTTCTCCTCATGCAATTGAGTTTCAAATATTCATTGGCTGAGGGAAGTAGCTTCATCTACTAGAGGATGGAGGATACATAGATATTGAAGGACATTTAGAATCCTCTTGTGAGTCACCTATGATGGGGTCTGGCCATTGCTATGGTGACAAATTTTGGTGTGTTTGTTTATGTTTTGAAGTATGTTTTTCAATAAAGTGTTGAGCATTATTTTCTAGTTTGGTATCTATAAAAAAGAATGTTGTGGGGAGAAAAATAACTAATGTAGCACTTGGTTCTTGGAAAATGGTTTTTAGTAATCCAAAATACCACTGAAGTGTAGTAAAAACCTCCCGCAACCCTCTAGGTTTGTGGTCAACCTGTAACAAAAAACCATATGGGTTTGTGGTAATCCTCATAATTCAAAAAACTACTAAAGTTATTTTTAGAGAGAATTTTTATTGACACTTCTAAGTTTTTGGTAATTTTGAAAGGAAAAAATAAGGTGAGGCCAAGACCTTGAAGACACAAAGATGGCATGCCTCCTCAAAAAGTGAGTAGGCTACGTGGAGAGTGTAAATATTTTTACAGTGTTTATAATAAAGGGGTGACATTATTATGAAATATGATGATTGTAGAAATGATGTAGTAAAGGGGGGAATGTTGAAAAAATACAATCTATTACATTGTTTGTTTAAGCAGTTAGTGCTAACTTCAGTGATTAGGTTTTTATTTAGTTGATAGTTTAGGAATTGTGTGGTATAATTGTTTACAGGATTACGGTTCTGTTAACCAATTCATCTATGTATATATATCATAGTTGTTAACCAATGAAAATGATCACATCATTTTAAGATTCAATCTTTTTTATCATTCAATGGAAACTAGTTTTAGGAAGAGGAACAAGCATCAAGGAAATAAAAAAAGATCATTCAAGTCCAAATGGAAAACAAGTTTTTCATGGGCTTATGCTATAAAATATTACAATGGTCTTGAAAGAATAAATTCTTTTTGGTGTGTAAAATATAAGAGATAGACTTTATTTGTTAAATATTGGAGTACCACCCTTCACATCAATTGTCTAAAAATGCATGAAAAATTAGAGCCTTATAAATTTGTTTTGCAATATTTTGAGGGAGAGAGCAAACAAAGTAGTATTCCAATTACCAAACATATATAACTAATATTAAAATTTAAGGAGAGAATCATATATGTGATAGAAAATATGTATTTTATTTCCATCCATGATTCACCTGTAGAAGTTTATAAGCTAATTTGTGACTTGAATAGGTATAAAGGCACTAGACACATGCCTCTAACAGATGTATACTCTACATATATCAATATAACATCTCAAAAAGAGTTTCTAAAAATTGCAAAGGATATATATTGGAAAAATTTAAAAGATGAGTTTTATATACTCCATTTTACTCATTTTAGTCGATGAAAGTATTAATCAAACTATAGAATAAAATTTGATAATTTACATTACATATTTAATAAATGAAGGAAGAGGTAAATTTGTAGTAATATTTATATGCCTACTTCAAATACATAATGAAATAACTCAGTCTCTATATGATGTCATGATAAGTCTTTTAGTAGAAATGAATTTATCCTTGATTAAGTCAACTAGATTTGGATTTGATATAGCTTCAACTATGAGGGGTATTTGTGAATGTTTATCTACTAAGCTTCATCAAGATACTCCTTAATTAATAGATATTCATTGCATTTCTCATCAAGAAGAATTAGTAGCAAATGATGCTTCATCTTATTTCTCAGAGCTACAATATATTAACAAATTTGCAAATAAAATATATTTATGGCTTGTGAAATTTGCTAAAATACATGGATTATTAAGAGATATAATGGAGTCATTTTAAACCAGTCAATTAGAGGTGTTGAAAATAGTAGTACATATATATTAGCTCATCCTTGGAAAATAGTAGTACATTTAATTTATATAAAGTAAGATTTTATGAATTATGATTATCGTGATTTGTATCTTTGTGATATATATATATATATATATATATATATATATATATATATATATATATATATATATATATATATATATATATATATATATATGCTTCATCTTATTTCTCAGAGCTACAATATATTTATAAATTGGCAAATAAAATATATTTATGGCTTGTGAAATTTGTTAAAATACATGGATTATTAAGAGATATAATGGAGTCATTTTAAATCAGTTAATTAGAGGTGTTGAAAATAGTAGTACATATATATTAGCTCGTCCTTGGAAAATAGTAGTAAATTTAATTTGTATACAGTAAGATTTTATGAATTCTGATTGTCGTGATTTGTATCTTTTTGATATATATATATATATATATATATATATATATATATATATATATATATATATGCATGCTTCATCTTATTTCTCAGAGCTACAATATATTAACAAATTTGCAAATAAAATATATTTATGGCTTGTGAAATTTGCAAAAATACATGGATTATTAAGAGATATAATGGAGTCATTTTAAACCAGTCAATTAGAGGTGTTGAAAATAGTAGTACATATATATTAGCTCGTCCTTGGAAAATAGTAGTACATTTAATTTGTATAAAGTAAGATTTTATGAATTATGATTGTCATGGTTTGTATCTTTTATGTATATGTATGCTACATCTTATTTCTCAGAGCTACAATATATTAACAAATTTGCAAATAAAATATATTTATGGCTTGTGAAATTTGCTAAAATACATGGATTATTAAGAGATATAATGGAGTCATTTTAAACCAATCAATTAGAGGTGCTGAAAATAGTAGTACATATATATTAGCTCGTCCTTGGAAAATAGTAGTACATTTAATTTGTATAAAGTAAGATTTTATGAATTATGATTGTCGTGATTTGTATCTTATATATATATACATACATACATACATACATACATACATACATACATACATACATACATATACATACATACATACATACATATACATACATATATATATATATATATATATATATATATATATATATATATATATATATATATATATATATATATATGCTTCATCTTATTTTTCAGAGCTACAATATATTAACAAATTTGTAAATAAAATATATTTATGGCTTGTGAAATTTGCTAAAATAAATATATTATTAAGAGATATAATGGAGTCATTTTAAATCAGTCAGTTAGAGGTGTTTAAAATAGTAGTACATATATATTAGCTCGTCCTTGGAAAATAGTAGTACATTTAATTTGTATAAAGTAATATTTTATGATTTGTGATTGTCGTGATTTGTATACCCAAACTAACCATTGGGTAGAGATGGAAGTAGGAATGTAGTATCCAACTTATCATATACAACTAAAACCAAAAAAAATTGATTATATATATATAAAATCATTTTTTTTTTGTTTTAGTTGTATATGATAAGTTGGATACTACATTCCTACTTCCATCTCTAACCAATGGTAAGGGTGGGTAGGGATACCCACTTATGGATTGACTTAGTAGGAACATGGACTGGGTCTTAGCATATGGAGGAATTATCATGAAATGAACTAGATGAATTTGAAATTTATGAATAGTTGAGCTGATATTTTAAGTGTAACATTGCATAGTTAGATTTTGTTCAACCTAGTTCTTTGATTTAAATGTTTTATTTTATATTATGCTTAGAAAATAGTAGTACATTTAATTTTTATAAAGTAAGATTTCATGATTTATGATTCTTATGATTTGTATCTTTTTGGTCCCATATATATATAATTAGATTGGTTATATATATATATACCAATTTACTATAAGATAGGTACTTATAGTGAGATTGGTTTTATATATTTATAATACTAATTCACCAAGAAGGGCATTATGAGTACCTGTTCATATTATAATAATAATATATATATAAATCTACACATTGAATTAATGAGTATTAACATTTTGAAATTATATATATATATATACACACACACACACACACACACAATTTAAAGTGAGATTAAAGTTGGTAATTACAGTGAGATTGGTTTTATATATTTATAATACTAATTCAACATGAAGGGCATTAGCAGTACCTACTCATAATCTAGTAATAAAACATATAAGTTGAAAATGTTGTATTAATGATTATAAACAATTTTAATTTGGTAATTAAAGTGAACTGTGAGATTGGTAATTTGGTAATTACAATGGACTATGAGATTGGTTTTATATATTTATAATACTAACTAAGGTAATTTAGTAATTTTCACTTAGGAAAGTAAATAAACTATGGACAAAAAGGTTAACAACTACGCACAGTCCACTCCCAATCTCTTAGTTCCACAAAATTTCATTAATGCCATTTATGTGGCATGAAATTTCCACTCATAGTCCCACATTTATGATAAAAATTTATGTTCTTTTATAAAAATTGACTATTATATTTTTCTAAAACTTGTCTATATATATATATATATAAGACTAAGACTTTCAAAATATTTAATTTATATTTTAGTATATCTTTAACATTGAATATTTAAATGTTATTTAAAACTATATATAATAATTAATACATCATTTACATTTACATGTTTTATTACTAGACTATAAATAGGTACTGCTAATGCCCTTTTTCTTGGATTGGGTGCAGATGCAGAGTACTGAGCTAGGTTGGTCTTGTAAGTTTATTGTACACTAGCAAAGGTGGTGCATATAGGTAAAAAAAAGGATGGTGTTATTTTGCATCATGTTTTTGGTCTTAGTTGTATAATCTACATTGTCTACTATAATCCTACCTCCATCTCCAATAAATGGTTAGGGTGGTAGGGATACCCACTTATGGATGGGATCAATAGGTGCATGGGGTAGGTCTTAGCATATATAGGAATTACAATGAAATGAACTAGCTAGATATGGATGTTATGAATATTCAAGTTGATATTTTAAGATTAACATTGCATAGTTGGATTTTATTCAACCTAAATCTATGATTTAAATGTTTTATTTTAGCTCATCATTGGAAAATAGAAGTGCATTTGATTTTTATAAAGTCAGATATTATGAATTATGATTATTATAAATTTTTGGGTGAATGCTATAATTTCACTAAATAAATTATGTACATTGCATTTCAAAAAATTTATTAAGTATTTTATATTTGTGTTGGAATCATTCCCCATTAAATTAAAATTGAAGCTTCTATAGTTCATACTTTTAGTGACAAATGTACTAATTTTACTTCTATTAATTGAAGGGAAAATAAATTTATTCTTGTAAATTAAAGAGAAACTATTTTTTACAAATTTTCATCACTGAAGTGCTGGATGCGTAAATACCCTTCATCTTGAAATGAAGACCAGACCTTCAAATTTGATGATTGATGGAAGGTAAACTGAGAATTTTCCCACATGTAAAAGGTTTTTTATTGTTATTTTTAATTTCATATAAGAGTTAAATGATGTGTTTCAGAATCAATTTTGGTCTTGAAATAAGAGAATCCTCACATTCAAACCTTGGTTTTTATGCTTTGACCTTCACATTGAGGCCTTCAATTTGACACCGATTTTGGTGAGATTGTCTTTTTAACCCTTGTAGTTTTGGGCATATTTCTACTTCAAATCCATAGGAAATTATTTGGGTAATTTTTTATTTGTGAGTCCCACGTCTCTCTTTCATACTACTATTGTACTTATCTTCATTAATCTAGATGTTTCTAAATATCTCATTGAGTTTATTGATTTAAAATTATAGGACAAACTTGTAAGCAACCTATCAATAATGAGAGTCTACCTTTCAGGTGAATAAATAGTTTTGAAATAGGGTATTTGGACACTTCCTGCAATACTCTTAAATATAAGAATACTATATCCTATAAGAAGGATATCCTCCCTATTCATAATTTTATTAAATGGACATTGAAATAATTCCCAAAGATGATATGAACTGGGATAATGCAAGAGAAGTTCTAAAAACACCAATGCATGTTTTAGACCCAATATAAGGAAATAGTGATCATTGTGAAAAGTCTCTAGATAAGGAGAAGGAACTTAATTAAAAAATAGCCTTGTCTAATTCTAAATTAGTATAAGAATCTCTTGCAACTAGAGAATAGCTTATGTCTTGGGTTATACTAAAGAATATCTAATCTTCAAGTGTCTTATAATTTGCAATTCCTATTTTTCATAAAAAGGAGGGAAGTAGTGATTAGATGATGGTTAGTTACAAAAATAATGGGAAGGGACATAAGGGATTGGAATTTATGAAAATTAAACTTGGACACCAAAAGGAAAATCATATTGGAGGGTTTTAGGGAATCTCATTTTTGCTATTTTTCTATAGTTTCTTTGTTATTTCTTGTGATTTTGGAGTTTGTATTATCCTTTTTATCCATTGGTAGAGGTAATTCATGAGAGGTTTAAATTTATTATATTTATTGTCCATTTTAAACATGTTATGAGACATGTCAAAACCCTGGATTCTAGTTTATAGATCTGACTCAAAATTATTTACTAATAATAAAGAGATATGATAAAATCATGATCAAAGATAACAAAACCACTTATTTTCATGATATTATTATTTTGGATTAGGGTTGTGCATGTTTATGAGTTTGTATATGATAAATTCTAATGTCATAAATTCAAGGGATGGATTTGGGGATTTTCTTAGAACTATTGAATCTACTATAGGTAGATTCTACATATTGTAAAATTAGTATTGTAGTAATTATCATATTCTAGTTTTTTTGGGATTGTACACTATCAGACATATAACATGCCTTTATTTTCACTTTGTTGTTTTTATAAAAAATAAATGTATGAATTACATTCTTTTTTATCCTTGACCTAACTTAGTAAAAGTTATTACAAAATAATTAGATAAAATAAATGGAGTTTTGACTTGAGATACATAATTGAGGAGTTATATGCATATATCATGCATAAATAGAATCAAATATTTTTCTAGTGTAGTAGAATAGAATTGTGAAAGTGAGAGTTCTGCCTCCTCTCCTTAAGTATAATGTAAATACATGCCATTCATTGATTCCTTCATTTGGTAATAGATGTGGCTAAACCATTATTGTAAATTCATCAAGTATAAGTACAACAATGTAGATTATGCTTAGACTTGAGTTTCTCTTGATATTTTTTATTGAAGCTTCTTTAGGAAGATTTGTATATTTATATTTCTAGATATTTAATTAGGAACCTATTAGCATAAAAATATGACAAAAAAAAAATTAAATAATTGACAATCATGCATTTTAACATCGAAACATAGTGAAGGAGGGAAGGAGGACCCATAAAAGTATACATGATAGATTTAATTGTTTAGTGAATCCATATGAGACAAAATATGTGGTTAAATATGAATTTACAAGTTCATATTGTGAATGAAAAGGGTATAATATGGGGAAAAAAGAAATGGGATGCCTCCAAGATCAACATATAAAGAGATAAGGTGAAAAATAGAAGAACATAAATAATATGAGACCACATAAATAAAAAGAAAGAGGGGGAAAATAGTACCAATAAAACCCTATTTTGAAGCAAAAATACATATGTACAAAATTAAACTAAAACATTCCAATAATAAACCTTTAATAAATTTAGGCATGTACACAATAATTTCAAATAAAAAAACTTATTTACATATTATCTCAATGTCTACATGATTCCCATAACTCTAATTCATCAACCAAAAGGAAGATATCGCAATAACTAATGAAAACCATGGTAGATAAATTAGTAATATCACATTTTTTAAGTGTTTATTGATTTAAGATTGTAACATATAGTTATTAGGAGAAAATAAGAAATTAAATAATGAATATTAAACCATAATTAAGAGAGATGCAATGACACATCCAATCTATAACATCTACAATAAAAATTCTTAAACCCATAGCCATGTAAATCCAAAATCTATAGTCTCTATAATAGCACACATAAACCTATAGCCACAAAAAATCTAAATCCTTATCCACTTAATGTTGTAATACATAGACACTAAAATAAGAAAAACATGCATAGATAATTTATAACTAATATGAAAGAATTAGTAACAACAATGGAGAATTTGTAAACACTAAAATGTGGTGGGTGTGTGGTTATGGTTCTAAGATATATAAATATGGATATTTATTATTTCTTATTTGTATATTAAATTTTTAACCTTGATTAAATAATAATAATTTTTACAAATCAAAGTTTCTTATTAATCAATTCTTAGTCAATAAACAAGCTAGTTTTGGGAACTAAGACTGTTAGAAATGCCATAGTTTTTTCATCATTTATATTTTATATGTGAGTGATGATGATATTATGAAGAGTTAGGAATAGATTTATCATATCCTCCATAAATTCTACATAAACTTAGGAATTGAGATCATATTGTGTCCCTTCTCAGTTAGGGGTTTCACTTACAGCTTGAAGTAATGATATTTTAATATTAATTTGAAATTTATAGAGTCAACAATGCATAGATCAATTAGTCCATTATCTAACACATGTTCAACCTCATAGGGATTAAGACATATTTTAAGAACTTATCCTGTGTGGTTTTTGTTTTGTGAATCATAGACTAAGACCTAATCTCTTGGTTGCAATACTCATGTTTTGATGAAATTATCAAAACATATGATTCTTTGTTATTATGTAACGTTGATAAGATGAATATCCTCTCCACATATTTCATCCAAAGCATTTAGATGTATTAATTTTTATTTTAAGACTTGAATAAGTATATTTCAAGCTAAATGGAATCCTTTAGAGAAATTTTTAAAACTTAATGAAAATAAAAAAACTTAATTCTATAAATCACTCTTAAAATATAGATACTATAATGTTCTTATATGTAGTCCTATAATCCCATAATGCCTATAGAAGGTAGTATGACTAACCTTGGTAATGTAAGACAATGTCATAGTAAGAATGTTTTCCAACTCATGATTGATTACCTCCTCTTGGAAATAATACTACAAATGCTATGTGGTAGACATGTGGTGATGAAGGTCATACTCATAGATAAGGGTTGTAATAAAATGAGATGTGGTTTGGGCTCCTTTGTCTATTACTATTTATCATGGAGTGACATATCTTGAAAAAATCTATCCATACATTAAATCATCCAAGTTTTTATGGTGTTCATGCTTTAGTGCCTTCATTATTACCCATTTGTTAACTTATTTAGTGCAAAAATGGATATACTCTTTTTATTTAGAAGGGGGATCAATGCGACTATTAAATTGAATATCCCTTTTATCAAAATATTCAAGCATTTTATAATGATGAAATAATATTTCATCTAAGTGTATGGGTTTCATCATATGCTTATTGATTCTGGTTTAGGTTTACAAAAGATTAACACAGAACATAGAGATAGAGAAATATATTAACTATAATATATTCTCACAATATATTAATTATGGTACATTTAAAAACTATATGGGAGTACAAATATATAGGAAATTAGTTTCCTATATTTGGGATGGTAGATCCCAACAAACTATCACTTGAATCTCCCATAAACTAAGAAACACTAACAACCCACTATTATACAAATATATTGTTATGAATAATATAATTGATAAACTAACCATAAGCTATATAAAAATAATAAAAAATATTAATGTATTATTATAACTGATAATAATAATGATAAATTAATAATGTGAACACACTATACCTTAACATTCACCCCCTTGTGAACATTATTAATCCTATCTACACCCCCTTAATGTGAGCATATGAAGAATATACATCTTCAAGAAATGGATCGAACATAATCATATGCCAACACATACTTTTAGGTTTGCATACTACTATTTGAATATTTTTTTCTAGATCTTGATGCACATGATCACTACTATGTGAAGGAATGCATATTGCGTTTAATCCATATGACCAAAATAAACATATCACTAGCTGATTATCTACATAAAAAGTAAGGAAGTCAAAGGATCTTTATGGTTAGAGGATTTTTGTAGTTAACTACCTTCTTATACTACTATTTACCACATTACATTATATCTACACTCTCCCTTTTATCCAAATATGAGAGGATGTGTAAACAAGTAGTGGAATAAAAACACACAACTCAAAAATATAAAATATCATGAGGAACAAGTCCTCATTATCATCTTATATAGCCTCTATTAATATCTGTTACCACCCAAACAAAAACAACATAGATGCTTTCCACTACCATTAAATAACTATACTTAGCATTAGCCAATTTGGCATAGAGCACACCACATTAAAAAATAAATAAAATCATACCACACATGTGAACAAGAAATCTCTTTTGTTCTTATTCAAACACACACACACAAAAGTCACCAAATCATTTTGGGCCCTGTTGTTGGTGACTAATGAGAGGCTATGGAACCTCCAACCTCTCTTTATTCCTTCTTATAATAATTGAAGCTACTTACTCATCACATGTGTCGATGAATCTCAGTTATATATCACAATTTGGACGTCACGTATAAGCAAAAATATACCCAAGATTGAGATAGTTTTATATTTTACAATTTTTGATAATGACTCTATATAACACCTAATCCCAAATGACTTTGACTCTTTAGACATACATAATATTATTGGTTTTGACATACTTTATTTATATACTTGATAATAACACAATAAAAATACTAACACTTTTATATTTTTTGTACACATTAAAAAATACAAAAACATAGACCTTTGATTTATAAATGACACATAAGATAAATATATACTTCTTATTAAATAAGAATGAACTATAAAATTGAATTAACACTTCTCAAATATAGACTTAAAACTAATCAACTAAACATGACCAAACCATATAACATTTGAATTTAACACTTAAATAATAAAATATTAAGAGTAGAGAAATTAATTAAATATCACTTTAAAAAGTTTTGATGGATATTTGACAATGAAGACTGACTTCAACTTGATGCCACAAAATCAAAACTATAATAAAAAACTATTTCTAATTCTCACAAGACTAAAAAAAAAAAATTATGACAACTTACTAAAGGGAATATAATGATGACTAAGATGGAGGTAGTTATATGGTAATGGATAGGCTATGACTATTATATGATATATTTGAAAAGAGATCAATGGGAATGATATACAAGGTGATGATGGAGAATGGGCATAGAAGAATGCATGGATCATGATTTTAAGTAGAATGGAAACAAGGATGTAAAATGTAGAGTGGGGATATGGATGTGATATGGAGAAATATGATCCACAATAAGCTATGATCTCAATAGAATTTTCTTTTTGGATTCAATGGTAATCTCCGCAACACAAATATCATAGTAATTTACAAGATGATGAATCAGAATATGATACAAGAGGAGATAGTTGTATAATTAGATTATAATATGATACACATAGTCACATGAGAAAAATATGGTAGATAATGTTGCATGTATTTGTATATTCTGAATAACATATACTTAGATTGAGGTAATGAAATGTCATGTCCCCTTCTAGTTGACATATTTCGAGCGGATGATTAGCCTATTATGTGACCCTCGTAGGCTAATGAAATGGATAGAGGGTCTTGATAGAGATGGGTTGGAATTCGTTCGGGCTCTTTCGGACATGAATTAAGGGAGATATTAATATTTGATTGATTTAATCAAATATTAATTATTTGATCTCATTTTAATTAATTACTAATTAATTAATAATTATTAATTAATTATTAATTAATTATTAATTATTAATGATTTAGTCTAATTTGAGGATGCAAATTCTAAATTAAGACTTGGTCTAATTTTAAGACCCTAGTTCTAATTTAAGGAAGTCTAATTTAAGGGAGTCTAATTTTAGCAAGCACACCTTTGGAGGTGTATAAGAATCTCTCATGGGAGAGAGTTTGTATCCAAGCTTATTATTGATATTGATTCTTGTTAAGAAATTCTTCTGTGAAGACTGAGCCAAGGGTTCCAGGATTCCAATTGCATTGAAGAACGTCAACTCTTCATTGTGTGCGATTCAGAGGTTGTGAAAGATCAGCCGATCTATTGCCGAATTGAGAGATAACTTCACCCAGAAGTTATCATAGTATTACAGGGATTTGAGAGATAACTTCACTCAGAAGCTATCACAAGGGTTTATAGGTATTTTCTTTATTTTGGGTTTTTGATTCAAGAATTATCCAGATATAGATCTTTTGTGTCAGCCCATAATTCTACAGATCAGGATCAGGCATACAGGGTGTGTTATATCAGCGGCCGTACGAATTCCGTACAGCTCCGTGAAAATCCGTACGCATCTACAGGAAGTTCAGGTACCGACATCGACGAGCAGGGACTTACAGAGACCGACATCGGTCGACTCATCACCGACGTCGGAAAGGGGACCACTACAGGTCGACCGACGACGGCGGTATAACCAACGTCGGCGACTGTGTTTTTTACACAGCAGGCCGAGACGTGCCAGATTCAACCCAGTTTGTGGAATATTCAGGCTATAAGGCCGAACTTTTGATATTCTTTGTATATCTGACAGAGGGTCTCTAATTGTAAGCTTATGAGCAAATAAATAAGAAATTATACTGTGATTTATTCATCTATTTAAAGATATTTTGCAGAAATTCAGATAAGCAATTTGGAGCTTTGTTTTGATATTCGAAGGGATATTACAGTGGTATCAGAGCTAAATCCTACCATCCTAAGGGTTTAGAAATTTTATGCAGCCACAAGAGTTGCGACCACACGGGTATTACACACGCAGTAAAGCTTTGCTTGAAGGTACTCAAGTTCTAGAACAACTGCCGGAAGACATGGGTGATGATATTGGCAGGGCCCGTATTCCTCACCATCTGAGAGACCAAGATGATCCAGAGGTTTTAATTACTCTTAGAGAACTACGAGAAGGGCAAAGGCAGAATAACCAGGTATTACAACAGTTGGCAGCAGCACTGCCAAGATTGGGTTCTCCGAGGAGACATTCCCCACACCGTGAAGATGTCAGGAGTGTTGCAGGATCACAGCGAGGCCATGGGACTGTTTCTCGTACAGCGAATAGGCCTACTAGGCCTATCTTTGTGAGACAGGAAGCAGAGGAGGTGATAGCAGATGAGGAGCATGAGGAGACATTTACGGACACACTTAGGGCAGCGACTGAAGAGTGGGAGTCATTACCACATGTGGTCAGGGAGATGATTACTTTTGACCGATTCCTCACACAAAGGAAAGAACATTACCGAGGTCGACAGAATGGGAGACCAAGACCCCAGAACAATGATCTGAAGCAGGCTACGAGTAGGCTCTCACTAGCAACATTTGACGGTAGTGGTAAAGTGACAGCACAGGCTTGGGTTAGTAAGCTGGATACATTTCTCACATTGCGACCGATGGGTGAGGAAGATGCTATCAGATATGCGACACTACATCTCGAGGGAGTAGCTCACGATTGGTGGCACCATGGGATGGTGACACTCCATCATGATCGGATCACTTCTTATCAGGAGTTTGTGGACAAGCTGGTGGAGCGTTTTGACAGGAGGGATCCAGAGTCCTATTTCCGAGAGTTGGCACAGTTGTGCCAAAGTGGTAGTCTAGAGTCATACATTGGTGACTTCCAGAAGTTATCAGTCATGGTTCCTGACATTTCAGAGAGGCGACTAGTAGTACTCTTCGTAGAGGGATTGACAGAACCACTGAGAGGTTGGGTCAAAGGTTTTGATCCTCCTTCCTTACAGGAAGCTATGAAGAAGGAACGTAGTATGGAGATGGCAGCTCCATCTAGTAGATCTAACTCCAGAGGTAGTTCTTCATCCAGGGACAGTAAGGGCTCCAACAGGAATAGAGAAAGACCAGGCTTCAACATAGATAAATCAGGGGTCAAGAATGATTCGAGGGCCAATCCAGCAGCACCACCTTTGGATAGAGAGGCTCTTAATGACCTGCGAAGGAAGAAGCTTTGTTTTTACTGTAAAGGTCCATATGATGCTAATCATGATTGTCCTTTGAGACCTAAGGGAAAAGCAAATCGGGTAATGTGGGCCTATTATGAGGATGAGGAATCAGAAGATTCCAAACATCACGATTGTTCTGAGGAGCCAGATGCTGAAGCTTCAGAGCCTTGGGTAGAGGCAGAGTCAGAGCTCCAGATTCAGGAAGCACGTCTATCTAGCATCCAGCACGAGGGATCATTCAGACTCCGGGGAGTTTTGGCAGGACAGAGGGTCATTACCCTTCTTGACATGGGAGCCACACATAATTTTATTGATACTAGATTTGTGGAGAAGCGTGGACTCACTACAGAAGAGTTTGAGGGCATTAGAGTTAAGGTAGCTGACGGTTACACCCTCAGATGTGAGCGGATGATCAGGGAGCTCCCATTACGCTTGAACAACTATGAGTTCAAGGCGGATTATTATGTGGTCAACATGGGAGATATAGACTTGGTTTTGGGCATGAAGTGGCTTCATTCCCTTGAAATAGTCACTCTTAATCTTAGGGATATGGAGATCCGTTTTGATGTAGATGGGAAGTCTCACATTCTCAAAGCAATACGGGATGGCAACATCAAGACTATTTCTTTACATCGGATGGAGAGGCTCATGCGACATGACATGGTAGAGTGGGCTGCCGAGTGCACAGTAGCACCAATACAGGAGGGACAACAGAAGACCGAGTACCATCCAGACATCCAGCAGCTGAGAGTCAAGCATGACAAGGTCTTTGGTGACATTCCACCAGGGAGACCTCCAGACAGGGGCATTGAGCATATTATTGAGCTTGAGGAGGGGGCTAAGCCCATTATGATTACTCCTTATTGACATCCTAAGCGGTTGAAGGATGAGATCGAGAGAACAATTAAGGAGTTACTGGCTATGGGTCATATTCGTCCAAGCAAATCACCGTTTGCTTCTTCAGTTGTTCTAGTGAAGAAGAAGGATGGTACCCTACGAATGTGCATTGACTACAGAGCCTTGAATAAGAGGACCATTAAGAACAAGTATCCTATACCACGTATTGACGAGCTTATTGACGAGCTCCATGGTGCACATTACTTCACGAAGATAGACTTAAGATCAGGCTACCATCATATCAGAGTTCGCGAGCAGGACATGGAGAAGACAGCTTTCCGTTGCCATAGTGGACACTACGAGTTTATAGTGATGCCATTCGGGCTCACTAATGCGCCAGCAACATTTCAGTCCACCATGAATAGAGTCTTCCATTCACTGCTGAGGAGGTTTGTACTTGTTTTTTTTGATGACATTCTTATATACAGTAGGAATTGGCAGGAGCATTTGGCTCATCTGGAGACTGTACTCAGCATATTAGAGAGGGAATCCTTGTACGCCAAGGAGTCCAAATGTGATCTGGGGATGATCGAATTGTTATACTTGGGTCATATTATCAGTGCAGGGGGAGTACGGATGGATCCTGAGAAGATCCGTGCCATCATAGATTGGCCTATTCCAGCAAACCTAACACATCTAAGGGGATTTCTAGGTTTGTGTGGGTTTTACCGGAGGTTCGTGAATGGTTATTCACGACATGCAGCTCCCATGACAGATTTGACTAAAAAGGGTGCCTTTTGTTGGACACCTGAAGCACAGGAGTGTTTCGAAAGGTTCAAGGAGTTGATGACTACGTGCCCAGTTCTGGCACTACCTAATTTTTTGAAGCCGTTCGAGTTGCAGTGCGATGCATCAGGGGAGGGCATTGGAGCGGTGCTTATGCAGGACAAGCACCCCATAGTATATGAGAGTCGTAAGCTTAGAGGACCAGAAAGACTGTATAGCATCTATGATAAGGAGATGCTTGCTATCATGCATGCCTTGGCAAAATTTAGGTAATATCTAGTGGGCAGCAAATTTTGCATCAAAACAGACCACAACAGTTTGAGACATTTCTTGGGGCAGCGAGACCTCAATGATCGTCAGCAGAAGTGGGTGAGTAAAATACAGGCATATGACTTCGACATCTCTTTCATCAAGGGCACCTAGAATGTTGTGGCCGATGCTCTTTCACGCAGGCCGTATTTGAGTACCATGGTCCACATTACAGAGGATTGGCGACATATGATTGTGGCAGAGTATGCCAAGGATACATGGGCAGCTAGCATTGTTGAGGGATCGATGGTTGACACCAGATATACTCTTGTGGATGACTTGATCATTTACAAGAACAGGGTTTATTTGATCCCAGGATCATCGATGAAGAACATTATCATGCGAGCTTTTCATGATATACCTACTGCAAGACATCCCGGATATTTTAAGACTTATAGACAGATCAGGGAGAGATTCACATGGAAGGGCCTCAAAGCAGATGTTCTTCAGTATGTGCGTGAGTGCCCTGTTTGTCAGCAGAACAAGCAGGAGAACACGTATCCAGCAGGATTGTTGCAGCCACTTCCAATTCCTGACAGGAAGTGGGAGTGTTTGTCGATGGATTTCATTACGGGCTTGCCTAAAGCCCAAGGACGAGATTGCATATATGTAGTTGTGGATCGGTTAACGAAGTATGCTCACTTCTTTCCGATTACCACCACACATACAGCTACACAGGTAGCAGAGGTTTTCTTCCGAGAGGTATTCCGACTGCATGGATTACCTCGGAGCATAGTGAGCGACAGGGATAGTTGGCTCCTGAGTCACTTCTGGCAGGAGGTGTTCCGACTTTGTGGGACCGAGCTCACACCTAGCACCAGCTACCACCCGCAGACTGATGGACAGACGGAGATTGTAAACAAATGGGTGGAGGGCTACCTCAGGAACTACATTACAGGGCAGCAAAAAGCTTGGGTTAAGTGGATTCATCTATGCGAGTATTGCTATAATATGACTTTCCACATGACCATTCATATGTCTCCTTTTATGGCATTGTACGGGTATGAGGCACCGAGTTTTCTAGATTTATTACTGAGTGATAGTAGAGTGCCGAGTGCTGGGGACCTATTGCAAGAGAGTCAGGATATTATGAGGACTCTCAAGGAGAATATTGCTAAGGCACAAAATCAACAGAAGCAGTATGCAGATCAGCGGAGGACCGAGAGATCTTTTGAGGTAGGTGACATGGTCTATCTTATGCTGCAGCCTTACCGACAGTCTACTCTTAAGAAGAGCGGGGCAGAGAAGCTTAAGCCACGTTACTACGGTCCTTTCCGGATCCTAAGACGCGTTGGAGAGATGGCTTATGAGCTAGAGCTTCCTACAGAGAGCAAGGTACACAATGTCTTTCATGTATCACGCCTTAAAAAGGCGTTAGGACACCGTGTGATGCCTTCTACAGTTTTACCTCCCTTAGATGATGAGGGAAAATTGATCTTAGTACCTGAGTCCATCTTGGAATCTAGAGAGAGACAGTTGCGTCGACGGACTATCAGGGAATATTTGGTAAAGTGGAAAGATTTGCCAGTTGAGGATGCGACATGGGAAAGCGAAGATATTCTACAACATCCAGAGTTGAGATTGCTTGAGGGCAAGCAATTTCAGGAGGGGCGGACTGTCATGTCCCCTTCTAGTTGACATATTTCGAGCGGATGATTAGCCTATTATGTGACCCTCGTAGGCTAATGAAATGGATAGAGGGTCTTGATAGAGATGGGTTGGAATTCGTTCGGGCTCTTTCGGACATGAATTAAGGGAGATATTAATATTTGATTGATTTAATCAAATATTAATTATTTGATCTCATTTTAATTAATTACTAATTAATTAATAATTATTAATTAATTATTAATTAATTATTAATTATTAATGATTTAGTCTAATTTGAGGATGCAAATTCTAAATTAAGACTTGGTCTAATTTTAAGACCCTAGTTCTAATTTAAGGAAGTCTAATTTAAGGGAGTCTAATTTTAGCAAGCACACCTTTGGAGGTGTATAAGAATCTCTCATGGGAGAGAGTTTGTATCCAAGCTTATTATTGATATTGATTCTTGTTAAGAAATTCTTCTGTGAAGACTGAGCCAAGGGTTCCAGGATTCCAATTGCATTGAAGAACGTCAACTCTTCATTGTGTGCGATTCAGAGGTTGTGAAAGATCAGCCGATCTATTGCCGAATTGAGAGATAACTTCACCCAGAAGTTATCATAGTATTACAGGGATTTGAGAGATAACTTCACTCAGAAGCTATCACAAGGGTTTACAGGTATTTTCTTTATTTTGGGTTTTTGATTCAAGAATTATCCAGATATAGATCTTTTGTGTCAGCCCATAATTCTACAGATCAAGATCAGGCATACAGGGTGTGTTATATCAGCGGCCGTACGAATTTCGTACAGCTCCGTGAAAATCCGTACGCATCTACAGGAAGTTCAGGTACCGACATCGGCGAGCAGGGACTTACAGAGACTGACATCGGTCGACTCATCACCGACGTCGGAAAGGGGACCACTACAGGTCGACCGACGACGGCGGTATAACCGACGTCGGCGACTGTGTTTTTTACATAGCAGGCCGAGACGTGCCAGATTCAACCCAGTTTGTGGAATATTCAGGCTATAAGGCCGAACTTTTGATATTCTTTGTATACCTGACAGAGGGTCTCTAATTGTAAGCTTATGAGAAAATAAATAAGAAATTATACTGTGATTTATTCATCTATTTGAAGATATTTTGCAGAAATTCAGATAAGCAATTTGGAGCTTTGTTTTGATATTCGAAGGGATATTACATGAAACAACATGAAATAATGATTAAATCTACCAAAAATGGTGATACTCTCCTTCTTAGGTTCTTAAATGAAATATCCTAGCTACGAAGAGGTCAGATGTAAATAAGAGTTCAACGCATGAGAAAATAATTTACTATGAAACACGCAACATAGAAGAGTTATGGTAAGGATGTAAGCTATCTAAATAAACTCCTACTGAAACTAATACCCTTGTTTAGATTTTTTTTCTCTCACTAATTGGGGTAATCAAATAAATCACAAAGCTTCCCCTTTATATTTATCATAACATCATTTTTCACATATGTTTCTACAATAACCTGCTCTTGGAAATACCTAATTTGATACCAGATATTGATTCTCACTCAGTTCTACAAAATATTAGCATGTAACACAGAGACAGAGAAATATATTAACTATAATATATTCTCACAATATATTAATTATGGTACATTTGAAAGACATATATGAGTATAAATATATAGGAAATGAGTTTCTTATAATTGGGATTGTATATCCTAATAAACTCTCACTTGAATCTCCCATAAACTAACAAATACTAACAACCCACTATTATATGATTATATTTTTATGAACAATATATTCGATAAACTAACCACAAGTTATATAAAACTATTACATACATATTAACATATTATGGTAACTAATAATAATGTTAAATTAATAATGTGAATACACTATACCTTAACAATTCTAGTATCTATAAAAATTTTGAGCTTACTTTTTAATATTTCTATGCAAAGTGAGTCAATAGTGCCCTATAGTAAGGATTTTAGAGTTTTTCCTCTTTTATGTATAATGTCTAAATGAGGATCATTTTTTTAGGGTCAAAGGATATTTATATAAAAAAATATTCTTCTCTTAAGAAATGATGCATGATTGAGTGAAGCCCAATGTGGAGGATATATCATATGATTGATGAGAAGGGTCCATTACAAGCCATAAACTTACACCACTAAGGTGATAAATATCCTAGTAACTTCCTTGCAACCAAACAATTAGTAATATTTGCACACATAAGAGTTTTTATGGAAACCATGAATATATTTCATTCTTAAAATAATAATTCACTCTTGGGATCTATTTATTAGATGTTAGTAATGAATTAAAATAGAAAAAATAAATTTTATTTTTCAATATTATAAGGATTCTAATTTCTAAATCTTGAAGCAATAAAATTAGTATAATAATATTACCATTAATTACTCTTTTGTTTATAAGATACCCAATTTTTGAATGGCCAGTATGTAAAAATTCATCGTATCTAGTGATATAATGTAAGAATTTATTTATCATATCTCTGTGTGTGTGTGTGTGTGTGTAAATATAAAATTTTATGAGCTACCATATAGATGAGTTTAGTCTAAAAAAATGTTTTTACTTATGAAGTAGATTGGTGTATTTAAATATTCCACTATTTTTATGAGTGTTTTGATACTAAGATACTTTTTAAAGTTTGGAATGATTCCTAACATGCATTAGTCCATAAAAACTTAGCATCTCTAAAAGTAAAAAACAATAACAATGATAATTTTTTTTTCTAAATCATGTGATAAATATTTAATATCTTGTGTGTCTAAAGAAACTGTTAGCTTCTTTATGTTTCTTAGATGTTTATAATTTTATATTGACTTAAATTTTAGCTAGGTCTGCTTAGTTGAAAATATGATCATGAAGACTTTTTAAAATGTGGTTAAAGCATTACACAACCCAAGATGATGGTTTTGATATTCATAAATTCCTATTGGGTAGGTAAAGGTTATATTGTCCTTATATTTGTGATTTTATTATTCCATGTAATCCATCAAGGAAAGTGAAATATTTATTTTTAGAAAATTATTCAATTACCTAATTATTAAACTGAAGAGGGAAATCATCCCTATGGGTAGTGGTGTTGAGTTGTCAACAATCCACACAAATGTGTCATTTCCCACATTTTTTAGGGAAATATAAGAGATGAGAGACCCACTAGATATTAAAATGAAATAGATAAAACTACCATTCTATTTTCTTATGTTAAACTTTCATAATTTATCCAATGACCATATTTATACATCTTTGTGGATGCTTAATGGATATAAAATCATATTTAATGTAAACACTCTACATTCATACGTCTAGGTGAATGCACCTCATATCATGATAACCCCACATAGAATAAATTTATCTCTTTAAAAAAAGGTGATGATTTTTATTTATGGCTTTAACTAACTATTAATGTTGAGTGGCTGCATACATAACAATTCAAGTGTGACTTTATGTTTGACAATTTTTTTAAAATCCAATATTCATGTAGTAGAAGATGATAAATTTCCATAAATTCCTCATTTACATCCATATATCCGTTAGTTTTGATGATATCTCTAAAGGTGTAGTTCATAATTTGGCGAAATTTATAGGAGATTTGATGTGGAGTGTATATGTTTTGTACAAAGTTAAAAATGATATTATTTTCATCTGGTTCCATTAAGTATAAAATTTGATCAATGGTGATAATATGTTGTACAAGCTATTGGTTGTTATCCTCTATTTACAAACATATGGATTCCTTAGATTTATGTGTGGGTTTGGTGGGTCAGATAGTAACTAAGTTCTTCGTGGTGTTCCCATTTGAGATGACAATATTTCGTGACAAACAATTCATGTGTATGTTATTTTTAGCCAATTGGTGTCTACTTGAGATGAATATATCTCCTCTCAATTTTGATTTTTGGTTGTGGTATAATGAAATATTCAAGGTATTTTTATGATTCAAATAAAATTACAACATATTCTAAAACCCCTTTCGATTTGAAAGTATCTCTGTCTGGCATATAGAAAGCATTAAGGGTTTTTCAAAAACCTTATGATTTAGTTGTTTTATTATCTCTTTTGTCATAAAATCTATAGAATCTCATAATTCTACAAGTGTGTTCTTGATAAATATTTGTGTTAATCAAACATCTATAATTTGGGTTACCTAGATCATAATAGTTGGGTGAAACAATGTTCTCAATAATGAAATCCATGAATATTCTAATGTCTTTGAGTGTTTGAGAATATTTACTTCTACATCACATATTTTTTAGGATTATATACCTTCAAAAAATGTGATGCAAAAACATAGATTATTTAAGTCTCTTAAAAATTATATTCTAGCTAAGACTCATCCCTTTGATGATTAGGGCATTCTAAAAAGGGAAGATTATTTTATAAATATTGAATTTTGGATGGATTTTAATAAAATATTAACTCATTAATTAGAAATGTTGTTTTATTTTTGGGCTCAAATACCTTCTCAATGAGTTACATTATTGTGTATGATGTAGGGTTTTCAACAATTCTCCATAATTGAAAAGTTAATTCAATCAATTCCATTGAATTTATTAGTTAAATTGGATATGCCATCATATTTTTATTAACTATGATGAATAAGACTAAATTTTATTAGATTTTTATGTAGGTTGATAAGGTAATTTAGGCAATTTAAATTTAAATGGGACTAGGTTATTTATAGTTTTAGGTAGTAAATCCTATTGACACTATCACTATTATTAGAACCTAGTATCTTTTAGTTGACAAGACTGATATCCCATGTAAATATTTTTCAACTAATTTAGTATTCGATGAAATCATGTATTGTAGTATTTTAGTTACTATGGCTAGCCCTAGGATTACTTGGGTCTAAATTTTTTTGGCATTGGTGATTCCAAAATTGGGTTGGTGTGTTATTTGATCTAAAAAAAAAATTGGTACTAACTTTGTGGTAGAGAAACATGAATATAATTTTTATGTTGTGGAGCCTATTTACACATTACAATTGATTTCAAATGTTGTACATTAAATGTATTGTACACTTTTAATGTACATTAATTTTTTGGACCCTCTTTTTTCAAAAGTATAGATATGTGTTTATATATACTTGTATATGTGTAGTGTCATCACCCATCATTGATGGAGAATCATTATGGGGTGACTTGGCCCATGTTTTTGGTACCCATTATTTTGTAAAACTACTCTGTTAGTTACCTATTCATGTATTACAGATAGACATACAGTAGGTAATACATCAAAAGAACTAAGTTTGAGAAGGTAAACAGAGTGTGTGAATTTGAAAGGGTTTGTTGAGACCTATCTTTGGATCATAGGGGGGTTTGTTAGGACTTGTTCCAAAGTCTTAACATTAGGTTAGATTTTTTGGTAGGTTAATAAATATTATTGTAAATGGAGCATGATCTTTTAGTAAAGATACCCCCATAAAATAAATTTAGTTTTAATTTTAGGTAGTTTTCATGTTTTGTATTTATTAAATTAGAACTACCTTATGGGTTGTTTTCTCGTAAATAATTAGTTATATGATTAGTTGTTTTTACTGGTCATTGGTAAAAATTATATAAATCAATGTTTGAGTTATAAAAGGGTTAACGGAGTAAAGGCACCCTTATGTACTTATTTTTTTCAAATATTAATAAAATATTTGTGCACTCACACTAAGGGGGGAGAAGGTTCAAACTATTTGTTTAAGGAGTTATCATCATGTTTTGAAGATGTATGTACTAATGATGTTTGGGTGCAAATAATGCAAGAATAAATGGATTCCATTCATTAAAATGATACTTGGAAACTTATAGAACTTCCACATGATAATAAGTGTATTGGTATTAATTGGGTTTACAAGACTACGTAAAATAGTGATGGTAGTGTTAAAAGACACAAGGCACATCTAGTTGTAAAATGTTTAAATCAAAGATATATCATAGCTCATGAAGAGAAATTTTCACTAGTTACAAGATAAGATATCATTAGAATGATGATTTCAATAACTACAAAAAAAAATGGAACATACAACACATACATGAAAAGTGTCTTCTTGAATGGGTACTTATAAGAAGTCTATGTGAAACAACCACAAGTTCTTTTAGTATAAGGTAAAGAAGACTAAGTATACAAGTAAAAGAATGCTTTTTACGAACTCAAACAAGCACCCATAGTATGGTATATAAGGATTGATGAATATTTTCACTAGATTGGATTCAAAAGAAACAAATGTGAGGGTACTCTTTACTACAAGCAAGATGGTAATGATATCCTTATTATGAGCTTGTATGTTAATGATTTATTGTATATGGGAAACAATTCGAAGATAAAGAATGAATTTAAAATTATAATTATGAATGGATTTTAAATGAAAGATTTAGGTCTCATGAAATAATTTTTAAGGATGGAGATTCGTCAAAGTAAAGATGATATCTTCATTTGTCAAACAAAGTATGCAAATGATATGTTTAAGAAGAAATTCAATATGATTGATTGTAAACTAGTTTCCACTCCAACTGCTCACGTAGTTATGCTATGTAGAGAAGATGATGTTGAAAGAGTTGATGAGGCAAATTAAAAAATTATTATTGGAAGATTAATGTTTTTAACTCACACAAGACCATATATTACACATTCAGTTTCTCATTTATCAAGATATATATTTGAGCCATCTGAAACTCATTTGAAGGCAATCAAGAGGGTTTTGAGGTATGTGAAAGGTACTATTGTCGTTAGTATTCATTATTATACTACTCAAAAGTTTAAATTTTTTGGTTTTAGTGATTCTGATTGGGGAGGTAGTTTGGATGATCAAAATTCAATATCTAAGAATTATTTTTCACCCACTTTTGGTTTGGTTACATGGAACTTAAAGAAGCAAACTTCAGTTATTCTTCGATCTACAGAGGCTGAATATATTGTAGTCACTTCAGGGGCTACACAAGCATTGTAGTTTCGAAAGGTTTTATAAGAAATTGGAGGGATAGAACATCAAACTACAGTGATTTTTTGTTATAATATAAGTGCTATCAAATTAGCCAAGAATGTAGTGCATCATAATAGGTCAAAGCATTTTGATTTCAAATATTGCTTTATTTGAGATTTGATTTAGAAGAAAGATGTAGAATTAAAATATATAAACACCAAATAACATGTTGGAGATGTTTTCATTAAAGCTACTGTAAAAGTTCAATTTTTGCAACTCTGAGATCAAGTTGTTTGTCCACTCAACATCAAGGGGGAGAATTTTGGTTAACTGTTGTTGAACACTGAGTTTAGAGTAATTAAGTTCATGCAACTGCTCTAAAATATTTTAATATATAGTTAAGATATTCTTAAAATAGTAAAACCTTTTTCATGCAAGATGTTTTTTATTTTTATTAATTAGTTAAATTTTGACCGATTTATTTATTTATTAGAAAACCATGTTAACATATATTTCAATGAATATATTCTATTTGATCTTTATTATTATAGAGAATGACTCCAATAATTTTTAAAAACAATTTTATTTTCACTGTTCTATAATTTTTTTAAAGTTATAAGTTTCTTACTTCCTAATTATACAATGAACTTTTTTTTTTGTTTATATAATATATTTAAAAATCATCACTTACAAGGTGTTTTATCTTTAACGTGATATACTTTCAGTCAATTGATGATAATATTTGTCAAATTGTAGATGAGAATGTAAAGACAATCAGGTATGTGGAGTATAGCATTTGTATGGTATACAGTAGTTCATGCCATAAATGGTACTTACAGAGCCGTGCACACATTTATTTTGCACGCAGTCCATGTGGGAGGGATAGAGAGGTGCACTTAATAATCACATCACCGAGTATTTTGGGTCTATATAACTGTGAATTAAATTTGCAGAAAATATATTGTTTATTCAAGGAACCCACCCATCAACAGGAGACTAATAGGAAAATTGGCCTCAGGGAAACTATACGGAAACTCCAAACATGTTTTATACATATATATCTTACTGACAACTTTTTAGTTGCCTCGACGTTTTTTTATCTCTCTTTTTTTTCTCATTTTCTGACAATGCAGGGTCTGAAGCTCGAAGAAATCGATACTTTGGAAACTCCAATATGACTACTGCGAATACAAAATTTTTTGAGAGCAAATATATTTAATGTATTGTTTTGAAATAATTTTGCGTTGTACTATAGTCGTATTTGCAAACTTAATAAATATCTAATGGCATACATTAGAGAGTGCTCCCATTCTACCTTAAGAGAAGCTATAACCCCTCGGATGAGCCTTATTCTCTTAAATAACGGGCTTTTTCTCCTAAACAACGGAATCTTATTCTCTTTAATAACGGGTTCAAACAGAAATTATCTTATATGCTTCAGAAACTCGTAATTCAATTGAATAAGACTCTTCATTGAAATCATAGAGATAACTGAGAGCTTCTTCCTCTGTGATGTCTGGATGCTCCTTCCTGTAGCACTGTATGCAGGATGCCAATTCCCCACGATCTCTCTCATCCTTCATTATTTAAGACCGGAAAAGAATTGTTAGACATAATAAGAAGCCATGTTCATCGACCTAAGAACAATCGTCACAAAGCTTGGTGTTGAGTCTCAACGTGAATGTTCTAGCGTCATTCATTAAACGCGCTGTTAAACATACGAGATGTAGAAAACTTGCTCGAAAATCAAGATGCTCAAGTAGTTGATGAGGAAGAGGCTCTCCCGTGAAAAATATGGAGTTAAGGATGAGTGTAGCGAGCGCAACTGAAACTTTCCCGTTCTCCAGATACTCTTTTAATGGCGGCACAAACTTTGCTTCTGTCCACTCGGCTTCTTTAGCTGTAGCTGCCAGCAGGTCCTCCCACTAAAGTCCACAGCAAAAGAATTACAGTCCTATATGAAATTAGCTTTTATTGAATCTCAATTTGGCACTGGCCTCTCGCATTATTTTTCCTTCGGGGAAGCTTATTTGTGAACATCTGTAAAAGCTACGCATATCCGATGGGCCTCGACAATGTTCATCTCCACACGGGTCGCTGAATTCTTCATTGCCGGTTTTGATATTTTCAAGAACGTCTCCCATATGAAAAGGTTCAGAGACTAAGCTCAACTTTTTCAGGAATTGAAACTCTGTTTTTTTTTAATTTTAAAAAGAAAATGAAAAATAAAAATCTTAGTAATGTATATAACCTGAAGATACTTCGTAACCATGAAGTCTGAGATGTCTAAGGCCAGTTGCGGTGATGTTAATATCTAGAAGCCGACTCTCCCTTCCGAATCCAATGCCTCTTTCGTCCCAGTTCCTGTGAATCATGTATAACTTAATTTTCTGTCACTTTCACGATAGAATATTGTATGCGAGACTTACCTGAACACATAATCCAACGCCTGTTTGATCTCCCTTTGGAAATGGGAGTGAATCCCCAAGCGCTCAACACTATCAACGGCCCTCAGACGTTCACAGATATCCACTGGATACATACAGGGCACTGCGAATTCCACGTCCACATCTTATTATGTATCACATAAAAACTCTGCAAACAATTATTTGAGTAGTTTAAATAAATCATGCAAATATATTAACATTAAATAGCTGAAGCAAATCTATAGAAACTTCTCCCTGTCATAAATCTCGGGGTCCTAAATAAAAATATTCTTGTTCCATTGTGCGATTCTCCAATACGGTTTGAAACGTTACCCTGATCTTCAAACTTTGAAAGAAGTCTGTCTAAGAATTCTAAGGATTTCTGGTCTCCTGTGTGCAGAAACACACAAGCTGTAGATGCAGGAGAGCCTAGAAAAGAGCCATCCTTAGATTGTAGGTCAAAGATACTTTTCCAATCTACTACATCTTGCAAGTACTCTAAATAGTACAATATACTAGCGGGCCGTTCTTCAACAATCCTGAGTCACCATAGTTATTTATAGAGACATAAAGCATATATTAACAACATTAAAAGTATCAATGCAATACGTAGAATTTCACTTTTTCAGGTGAGCGTCCCTCTTTTCGCTGATTTGCTTGAAAAGGGTTACATCAACATCCAGGCCCAGACCTTTGGCTTCTTTAAGCATTGCAGGAAACACCATCTCCAATACTTTAGATGTTTGATCGGCGAGTACTTCTTTCACCATTTCTTCTGCATGTCTTCTTATAAAATCAGGACACTATTTTTGTTTTAGTATATAGATTTTACATAAAATAATGCTTTATATCATGAAATAAAACTAGCGATGCCTTGGATATTGTAAGTTTGTTTATCAAAGAAGTTGTGGCATTGCATGTGTTTCCAAGGTGTATTATATTAGGTAGGGATATTGGATTTTTTTTGTATATTTTTAGATGAAGCTATAGGAGATTTTAGGCATGATATTTAATTTTGTTTCAACAAATTATCATCAAACAGATGGGCAAACAAAGGTATTGAATCACACTCTTGGTAATTTTCTAAATTGTTTGGTTAGAGACAATCCAAAAAAAATGGACTTGGAATTGGTTCAAATTGAATTTGCATATAATAATTTAATGAAAATAAGTAAAACTATGATTTTACTCCAGAATGTCTATGGTTTCAACCTTACATAAGTGTGTTAATTGAGAAGCACAACATTTATGAGAATGAGTGTTGAAGGAAAAAAGTATGCAAAGACTGTGTGATGTGAATATGGAGGTGAGGATATGGTTGGAGAAGAATAGTATGATGTATAATAAGCACATTGATCAAAGAATTAAAAAAAAAATATCAAATTTGGATACTTAGTATTAGAGCATTTTTATAATGAGATATTTCCCAAAGGAAAATATAACAAGTTGAAGTGGAAGAAAATTAGACATTGTATAAGTTTGAGAACATTCACATTAAATGGTTATGAGATTAAGATGCTAGATAGAGTGGGTAATTATGAAACCACCAGTCTACAGTAATTGATAATCTTCCCCATGTTTGAAATATACACAAAGTAACCGTATATATCAAGGAATGGTTATGATTGGATCAATTTCTAATAAATATGGATCACTGACGTGAAGGTGGTAGGATGTCAGTGTTAGGTTACCATGATTTGAAGTATATTTTAGGAAGAGAATGAGAGAATCATCTCAATTAGCCAAGGTAGAGCAAGGAGCTATCCATAAAGTGGGGAGACAAGAGTCCAATGTTAGAGAATAGTAGAGAGAGACTATTTATAAAATTTAAACAACATGATTACAAATTTGTGCTCTACTTAATGATGTATATTCATTGTAGCCTAGTCATTAGATAAAGGGATTCTTATTCATAGTATATGGAAAGTGTGTGTGTGTGTGTGTGAAAGATACCACACATTCCAGTGAATGTGGGACTACTCTTCCCAGGTAACCCAAATGACCTCTATAGCCCTAAGCAAGCTAATACAACTGTGTAGGCAAAAATTAGTGGGAAAAAGGCCTACACCAATACCCCACCCATAAGTACATCTTAGGTGGGTGATGATACAAAAAATAGGTCCCAAAAACAAGGCTTAATGAGGTACCCAAGTACATAACAATGATCCCAATATCTTAAAAAATATGAAGGATGTGTGTCTCCATAAAAAAGAGAGAAGGTATGCGCAGAATGTCGCATGGTGAATGTTATATCAGGTCCATTTAAAATAAATTATATCTCTTCCTTTTAAAATAAATAAAACATGAGCTATCAAACTACTAAATTCCCACTCAAGTGAAATGTAGATAGGAATCATGATGTAGATCTCTGAAAAATGCTCAAATGTCTCCTTGCTAATGCTTGAATATGCCAAAGTCTGATCAAGTATCACAAGACTAACTATATAAGATGGAAATAAAGAAGAAAATAATGAAGGATAGAGAACAACCAAAGAAGAAGATAGAAATGGAACATTAACTAAAGGAATGTCCATGAGAAGAGGAGAGTAAGTCTCAAAAACCATCAAAACTACAGTCTGGTTTGGAAATGAATCACTTAGATCTACAAGATGACTATCCATAGGAACATATGAGTCTTCAATACTCTCAATGTGTACACTCTCACTAAAATAAATAAAGTCCTTTAAAATTCAAGTTTGTGAAGGCTCTAAAATAACAACATTCTACATAGTAAATCGATCTAGAATCTATAATAAGACAATTAATGTCTAGTAGAATCTCATCCTGTAGTGGGGGCTTGACAGAAACAAGGGCACTATCTACCATATATATGTCATCAAAAGAAACAAAAGTAGGAGGTGAGAAGTCAACTATCTTTGAAGAGACAATAAGAAGTGTAGTATGAGGTGTGATATAAATAAATGAAATAATAAATATCCTACACCAACATCTTCAATGTAGTCAAAATTTGTTTCTTTACTTTGAAGGAATAGGTAGTAAAGAAGGATCAAGATTAGCTTATTTAAGTGTAGTTTGGAATCAATAGTTTTCAAATAATGAAAATGAGTATATTAGGGTAGTATTAAATACATATATTGTCATAAAAATATAACATGTAGACATTACTTTGAGTACTTAACAAAGTGGAAAGATAGAGTAGCTAAGGACCCAATTTAAATGAGTGAATTTGAAGTTTCCAAACATGTAGAAAACATTAAGTATATCATAGATGGTTCATTAGTCATAGCTCAGGGAAAATTCATTTTTCCTTTGGAGTCTATGATAAAATCATCTAGGTTCACAAGCTATTTCACATCATCCAAAAACATGGGTTCATGTTCTTGTGTACTATTGTTTGTGTTTTATAATTTGTCATCACTTGTGAAAATGTTACACATGTGGAGGAAGATCAATGTCATTTTAAATAGAAACATAAAGATCCCCTTATGGAAATAAAATTTAGTAATGATGTCTTAAATAATGTTTTATTAGTCATAAATACCTTTTCCTTGGATCATGATGAAACTACCACATTATGTAGGCAAAAGTTTCAAAACCATTGATCTATGTGAGTGGTGATTGTGTATCCAGTAGTTTTTAGTATTTTATAAATTTTCCCATCTTAAAAATATACATAAAGTAAGTTCATATATAAATAAATGTGTTATGTGGAATGTTTTTAAATATAAATGTATCACAGACTTAGGTGTGGAAATATTCCAGTGTTATGGCACAAAGATTTGAAGTAAGTTTTGTGAAGTGAATGAGATAATCCTTTCAATCAACAAAGGTCAGGAAAAGAGATATCAATTAAGTGGGGAGACAAGATTCCAAGAATCTCAAAGAGTGTGATTGTAAAGATATGAGCTTGTTGAGTGATGTATGTTAATTATAATCCAATCGTTGGACATAGGAAGTCAAATCCATAAGAAAGGAGAGTGTGAGGTGTGTGTGTGTGTGTAACACAACTACACATCAAGAAAGATTGTCTCTTTCCATTTTGAATCTTTTGGTATTGAGAGAATGAAAATAGGTACATAGCTCTTTCTTGATGAAATATTTTATCCTCTTGCATGTTTCCCACCATTTATGGATAAAGAAGATGATGCTATAAAAACTAAACACGATATTGTGATAATATTGGATCACTGAGTTATTGGTTTTAATTAAAACAAATATGTGTGTTTGGATTTAGAGACATTCATGTGTCATTCCCATTTATAAAAGTAATGATTTTGTCTTTATGATAGAATATCTGAATCTATGACATAGTATAGCTAAAAGATAATTGTGGAAGACTATAAATGATGATGGATAATTAATATAAGCCTATGTATATGGTTATTATCTTCTCTAATATAAATTGTAGGTCCAATATATAATTTGGTTTTTTGGTCCATGTATTAACTTATATTTTATTAATTCCGAAGGGGAGCTATTAGTTTTCATTTACTTTTAACTCATTATTATTTATTCATCTTTCCATGAATGGAATTACATTATTTTATGTGCTATTAAATATATTAAACATTTACAAAGTCAAAATTGGAGTGTTTCAACCATATAATATAATATTATTATTTGCAATGACCTAATTCACTAAGAGATTTTATCATGATTTTTTAGTGTTAGATCATTCAATGCATAATGTTTCAAGAAATGATTTTTTTTTTTGAGGGCTCATGGGAATCTAAGAAATTACATATATAAAACCATCATTTTTTACAATCAATTTTCCATCAATTATTGATATCAGTTATAGCTAGGGTGTCAATCTCAAACAATTGGCACATACAATATTTGGTTCGATTTCACCAAACCCCTCTATCAAATATCACAATATCTACACAAGAAAACTCTTTCTGATAATATTAGATACATGCACGGAGGAAATGACAAATGAGATTTATTAAAATTCCTACCAAGAAGAGCTACCAAACTATAGAAGATCAACAAACCCAACCCAAGAAAGAAGATAACTTATTCGATACTTTGTATAAGCTAAGGAAAATGCTAAGTTGAGTAGTAACCTCAAAAAAATGATATCATGTAGCGTATGAGAAATCCCATGGTTGGAGATTTTTTCAAATATAATGCTTCACTGCATTTAATTAAAGTTTGGACATTTTAATAAAGTTATCAACTTATAGCCTTATTTAATGTTATTTGGGCACCTTAGATAAGTAACAAATGAAGGTAATTAATGGCCCGAGGCCTCTTATGTAAATCATTATTTCCTTCCATTTATTATCTATTTCTTTCTCTAATTAAAGTGGCTTCATCAATTGCATTATCTAGTATAATATGATGTAAAGTAACATTATAGGTTTACTTGGTGTAGACATAAACTATCTTATAATTACAGTATGTTACAATAGTTTATTAGTTTAAAGAGATAGACGGTAACCTTCCAACCATGCCATACTGTGAGGTCTCTAAAAATACCTTTGTATTTTCTCAATCTATTAGTTTTGACTCAATCTACCATTCTCCCAATAAACATGGCTGATATTGGTAACCCTTTTGCTCATTGCTTGACATTGATATGAGATTTGCAGCATCATTTTCTCCTCTAAAACATAGTCATAATGCCATGAATCTAGAAAAAGTGACTATTGTCTAATGGTGTACTATAGTATGCACTATATACTTATTTTATGCATTTTTGAATCATACCCTATGTCCATGAATGAATATAGTTATTTTTTACATTGGTTACCCAAAAGAAAGAGTGCAACTTCCACCATCATTTCTTCTTTCAGATGTATAATATCAGCTTCCACCTTGTTTTTTATAGATAATATTATTGTGTATTCATAATAGTCTCCTCTAATTCTATCCTTATATCTCTTATAATGAAATACTTGCCATCCATATTCTATCTTTAATATTTCTTTTTTTATGATCTCCTTAATTTCATTAAATTCTTCCACATTTTCAAACTATGATAAACTCTCTCATTTTCTATCTCCAAAAGGTCTTCAATTTATCTTTAGTTCTTATGATATAACATGCATATGTTGTTTTAACTATAAAATGTTATCTAATTCTCAAGATTCATCTTCTGTCTTTATGATTTCTTGATATAACTTTATCTCAAGATCTTTTATTTGTCTCTCAGTTGTACCAATTCTACTTTTGTATTACTTCTTTTATTTTCTTAGATTGTTATTTTATTCATTAATAATCTTGATGAGCCTCTATAAATTATATATTTTATCATCTTTCCTATTTTTTGTGTCAATAGATATAACTACTACATTTTGGTAGAGTGGCTTGAGTCTCTTCTATTGGTTCCCAATTTTACACCTTTTGCACTTAGCCTTGTAAACTTGGGTACATGGAAAACTAAGATGAAAAACCCATTAATATGTCATTATATTATGGTAAGGGTTTAACATCAAGATGGAATAAATGAATACAATGACTAAAAAACACCGATAGAGGGTGTGGTTAGCTCCTTGCTCCTTGCTCCTTATGGCTTTACTTGAATTAAGGTGATCGGACCTATGGGGTAGCTTGCTTGAATAGAAATATACTATAGTTCAATACCCATGGGGATTATTGACATAAGACACAATTCTAACAAGGTCATAATCAAACTTGTTCATTTTACTCAATAAGATTTATCACATGGAATGAATAAATGCTCTAAGCCAGACACAAGCTACTCTAGATAGACGTAAATATTACTACAACCTTCATTTCAAAATAATTTTTTAAACACTCAAATACAAATGGAATATTTAAATTTTGTGTTTATAAATACCAAAAAATAGACACATTTTGATATTCAACACTTATGCATCTATAGGAAAATAATAATTAAAATAATAAACAAGGAGTATGATTTACAGGCAGGGTAGGTGGGATGAGTTAGGTAGGTATTAAGAAGTGGTGTTATGGTTTTCAAATAATAGGAATTCCTTCATTAGTCATGACATTATTCATTTGCAAAGATGTAAAAAATAGAAATACATGCTAAGGAAACTATTAGGAATAAGTTACATCCATTGGTGCCAATACAATGCAAATATTCAAATAATTCTTGACACCCTAAAGCATACACTACAAATAGAGATTCAAATGCTTTATCCTATCAAATACATAAGCCCAGAGTGACCTTAAAATTTTATCAGAAACATATCCCTAAATCATAGTGTATAAAGGAATTTACAACTTAGGTATATGCCGAAAACAACTTCCACCATTGATAAGCATAAAACTAAACACCCAATAAGTAGAGCATGAAGAATATTTTATTACATTTCAATGATAAGATATAACAAAAATCACAAATATTTTATATTAACTTGTAAACAAATATTACATACATCAGTGTTTTGGAATGTTTACATGGGGAGAAGCATGGTGAGTTTGTTCTTGAATAGGGGAGACATATATAATTCTCTTAGAGCTTGCTAATGTATATACAACTACAACCACCTTAGAGACAAGACACACACAACAAAGATCCTAAAATTTAAAATATCTTAAGACCGATGAAAACCAAAATCTACTTTAAAAGAGGATAAACCCTCTATTCATACAAATTTCTCACCCCAAATATTCTAGGAATATGCTTCAGTGGGAAGATGCCCTTTATCATGCCTGGAAGCTCCTACATTTTCAAGGAAATCACTAAAGAAACTTCCTATCCATATAATGATGAAGGTTTCAAACAAACCCTTGATCCCCTTGGTTGGAAATATATTAGACTTGAGTTTGAGGGAGAATATTCCCTTGGGAGACAAATAAAATCTTTTTCCTCATGTGTAACCAATTATCCATGCTATCAAAAAATCATTTTCTCAGGTAGAAATTTTTGGACAACTACCCTACTTCTTATGAAAACAAAAGAATGGTCCTTGCTCTGTAATGATTTCATTGGAATACTCTAGATGTAATAGAAACAAAGAGGGATCCATGGTCATTTAAAAAATCTCTCTTCAATGGCCCACCTTGGCCTCACAAACCCTACAACATTATTCTTGCATGGAGGTATTCGAAATAAGCCAAACATTAAAATATGAAACACATAGTTCATTTTACCCTTTTGCCTTTTGTGGCCAATGCCAAACTTTCCCCTACCTTCTCATTTTATATTTTGCCTTTTACTTTTTAGGGGTTTTTCCAAACTTTATAATTCCCTAGTACTTTATTTTACCTTATGCGAAACTTAGGAACTTCATGTCTAATTTGTAATTTTGTAAAAATCCAAAATTGTAATTGGCTTGAAAACTTATGCTTTGACTTTTGACTGCATGTTGAATGGCAGGTAGTAGACATTGGCTTATTTATTTGCTATACTACCGTTACAAAGACCATAGGCTCAAGAATTGAGATGACACTTTTACACATTATAGGCTAACTCTTGTGAACCAACCAATTAAATCTCATGAACCAAAGGCTCCAAACACATACCCTGATGGAATATTCTGAAAACCAAATCCTTTAAAATAAGTTAAACTTTGAACATAAATTCCAAAGAGTTAGCATTGACCACATATTTTGATGAAGGAGTTCTGAATAAAATGTTTAATGATTAAAATCCTTAATATATTCTCCAACCACAAAAGCTGATGAAGATGTTCCAAACAAAATGTCTAATCAAGAAATTTTGAATTTAAGAATTTTTGAAGTGCAAAGTTTCTAAATTTTCAAACTTGCACTTTTTTTCAACTTGTTTCTATGCCAAGAGAGTTCATCTGACTTTTGAACTCCCCTTGCAATTTTCAATATTACAAACTTGCAATCAACCTTGAGAATTCCATTGAGCTCCTTATTTACCATAAATCATGTAGTGTCACTAAAACACGAAGACATTGAACGTTAATAGAAAATAACTTTTCACAGGTTCTTCACAAAGCAAGAGCTATATTTATAACTTGGGTGAACATTTGTAAATAGGAAGCAACAATTAGATATTCATGCACTAATATTTTAGAAAAAGGTACAAATTGTTAAGTGCAAGTTTGGGTACTAACTTGATGGCTAAGATAATATATCAACACAAAGATTTAGGAAGAGAACTTGATAACACTTTAATAAATAATATCTTTATGCAAGATTCCATGACAACATAAGTGCCACAAATTTAGTTTATCCCTGACAAAAATTTTAATTGAGTGTTGGTTCCAAGTTGTACACCTCTTGTACTCATAATTGTACACTTGTGTAGTGTGGAAAATTAATATTAAAAACCCTTAAATATGTCATTATAGCTAAGGAAGGGTTTAGCATCAGTATGGATTGAACACAGATAATGACTAAAAGACACTAATAGAGAGTATAAATAGCTCCTTGGTACTTCTAAATCAAGGTGAGGGTACCTATGAGGTAGCTTGCTTATATGGAGGGATACTAATATTTAATATCCTTGGAGATTATTGGCATAAGACACAAATTTTACCAGGGCAAAATCAAACTTATTCATTCCTCTTGATAATAGGTGTCACATGAAATGAATATATGCTCTAAGTCAGACACAAGCTATTAAAGACATGTAAATAAGGCTGCGACCTTCATTTCAAATTTAATTTTTGAACACTCATGGATAAATGGAGTATTGTAATGATAGTATTTTAAAGACCAAAATAATACAGATTTAGATATACAATACTTGTGCATCTACAGGCAAAAAACACTTAAAATAGTCAATAGGGTGTATTATTTGTAGGGTAAGGCATGCAAGACGAGTTAGGTAGGTATAAAAAAGTGGTGTGGTAGCTTTCAAATAGTAGTAATTCCTTCAACATTCATGACATCATTCATTTACAAATATGTCAAAAACTAAAATACAATCTAAGTAAACTATCGGGTATAAGTTGCATCCATTGGTGCTAATATAATGTAAATATTTAGATACTTCTTGAAATCCTAAAAAATACACTGAAAGTAGAGATTCAAATGCAATCTCCTATCAAATCCACAAGCTTATGATGACCATATAAGGTTATGAATAACATATCCACAAATCATAGTGCATAAAGAAATTTACAACTTAGATCTATGTCCAAAACAACTTCCACCATTGATAATCATAAAACTAAACACCCAATAAGCAGAGCATGAAGAATATTTTATGGCATTTCAATGATAAGATACAATAGAAATTGTAGATATTTTATATTAACTTGTAATGAAATCTTACATACATTAGTGTTTTATAATGTTGACATGGGGGCATGGTGAGTTTTCTCTTGAACATAGGAGACATAGATAGTGATCTAAGAGCTTGTTAATGGATTTACAACTATAACCACCCTATCAAGAGAGACAAGACACACACAATAAGGATTTTGAAATTTTAAAGAGCCTAAGACCTAAGAAAACCAACGACTTGAAAAGAGGACAAGCCCTCTTTTTATACAACTTTCTCACCCCAAATATTTTGGGCATATGCTTCATTTGGAAGATGCCCTTTGTCATGCCTAGAAGTTGCTGCTCTTGCAAGGGAATCATTGAAGAAACTACCTATCCATGTAATGATGAAGATTTTAAATAAACCATTGATCTCTTTGGCTTTAAATCTATTGCACTTGAGCTTGAAAGAGAATATTCCCTTAGCAGCCAAACAAACTCTTTGTCCTCATGTGTAACCACTTGGCCATGCCTTCAACCAATCATTTCCCCAACTAAAATTTTCTAGATAGATTCCCTTATTATTTTTTAAACCAAATGATTACCCTTGCTTTCTAATTATTTCATTAAAATACTCCATGTGTGATAGAAACAAAGAAGCATCCATGGCCACTTAGAAAAAAATCTTTCCAATGGCCCACCTTGGCCTCATAAACCTTACAATAGTTTTCTTCCATGGAGATATTTTAAAGAATCCAAACATTATAAAATGTAACACTTAGTTCATTTTAATATTTTTCCTTTTGTGGTCAATTATAAAATTTCATATGACTTCTCATTTTCTATTTTTATTTTGAATTTTTAGGGTTGTTTCCAAACTTTATAACACCCAAGTGCATCATTTTACCTAATTTTACCTTATGTAGAACTTAGGAACTCTAAGTGCAATTCAAAATTTTGCAAAAATGAAAAATTACAAAATTGTAAAATTGTAATTGGCTTGAAAACATTCACTTTGACTTTTGATTGCATGTTGGCTGGCAAGTAGTGGACATTAGCTTATTACATGGATATGATAGCTTTACAAACACTGTGGGATTGGGAATTGAGATGACACTTTTAGACATTACAAGATGACTCTTGTGAACCAACCAACTAACTCTTGTGAATTGAAGGGTCCAAAAGCAAACCCCAAATGAAAATTCTAATGACCAAATCCTTCAAAATAAGGGTAACTCTAAACATAACTTCTGAAGAGTTTGCCTTGACCATAAAAGTTGATGAAGGAGTTCTGAACTAAATATCCAATGATAAAAATCTTGAAAAGGTTCTCTAACCATAAAACTTGACAAAGAAGTTCCAAAAAGAATGTTTGATGAAGAAATTTTGAACTTAATAATTTCCAAAGCACAAAGCTTTAGAAAATTTGAACTTGCACTTTTTTGTAACTTCTTTCTCTACTAAGAGAGTCTTATAGAATTTCAAACACCCCTTGCAATTTTCAATATTCCAAACTTGCAATCATCCTTGAGAATTCCATTGAGATATTTATTTACCATACATCTTGCAATGTCACTAAAACATGAAGACGTTGAATGTTAGTAGAAACTAACTTCTCATAGGGTCTTCATAAAACAAGAGATTTATTTTCATCTCGGGTGAACACCTGTAAATAGGAGGCAATAGGTAGATATGCACTAATATTTTAGAAAAGGGTACAAATTGTTAAGTGCAAGTTTGGGCACTAACACCTTCTTCTGAGACTTCCTTATTCCTTTCATATTTTCTATCCTTGAATACCTCCCTCGAAAAATAAACAAAACCAAATTAAGGAGCCTTTACAATTTTTAGTGAACAATTTTAATCCACCAAGATCAATTAGATTCAGGCTATTCAGATATGTAAATGCATCAAATCATAAGTAAGCAAAGGTGAGCAACCATAAACATAGAGGGTTATTATATTTCATGATATAAAGTTTTAGGTCTTTGAAAAAAATGTAGATATGCTAACTCTTCTGGTTTTCTCCTTGTTAGATAGTTGAAGCTAGTTTTTGTATGCTTTATGGTTGTGGCTCATTTCACCCTTTTTTTGAAAAAAACTAATAGAGTATGTCTCCATCATATTTTCACAAAGGAGCACATTATTTTGGAGTGTTATTAATAATTATTTTTTAAGTCTTATTAGAATGATATATTTTAAAGGTTTATCACAGTTGAAAATGGTAATAAGGCTAGTAAAATATTGGCATTATGTAAATATTTCTTAAATTAAGCCATAGTAGATGATGAGGTTGTTGAAAAAGTGGTAGATGACAGAATGTTCTTGTGTTTATCTAGTTACTTGATCACCATGAGTGCTATTAATTTTCTATGTAAACTTATACTACCTTGTAGTTTGTGCTAGAGGTAAGGGAACCAAAAAATTTCCTCAGTTACATTCTGACTTGTTGATAATCTCTTTTACTTAATAGGTTTTTTAGAACTTTCACTTCCAAAAATAGCTTCAAATCCCCAAAGTTTTCCACATAATGCAAATTACTTGATATAAATTCTATAAGACAACAAGAACCTTCAGAATAATGTTGGGGTTGTGCTTCCCATGATCTTGAGAAGAAATGTAAAAACTCTTATTCAATAGCACTGGAGGCCATATGGAGGACCTATGTAAACATTGTCTCCTACTTCAAGAAAAATTTTGGAAATTAAGAAAACTATATTATAACCATACATAACAAAATTTTGAACATCACATAAAAAAAATTAATTTGTAACATCTAGGGGGAAAATATCTATTAGTTAGGCATCTAGCATACCTAAAACCTCAAATCAATTTCAAATAACTATTTATCTACTAACCTATAAGTTTTTTTTATATTCTGGTTAGGATCCGTCAAAGTCCTCCTTATCATGAATTAAATAGCTAGATAAAATGAACATGAAAATTGTTTAGATGACCAAAATAATTTTGGACGTTAACTGACTCAATTATAGGAAACAATTTTGTCTAAGAATTGTCTTCTTTATTGAAAAATAATTATATAAAATGTAAATAGATAGACTTATAATTCCTAATGTATTCTCTTCCACTAGAAAGAAACATTAGTGTCTAAACCTTTTTTCTAATAGAAGAGTACAACCTTAGCTATAAACATGAGGGTGAAATGCTTCCATTCTTGTAGAATATGTAAATGTTAAGTTATTTAAATACCAAATTATTCTATTAGATAATATGTCCATCATATGGATTTTTCTTTCCCTCACTTTAGTTCCTCAACTTTAGACTAAATCGATTAACCAAATTCTTTCCCTCCTCTATTAGGAATTTAGGCTTTGATCTAAACAATGGTGTTAGGAGAGCTTCCACCTCATCAGTGAGGTGCATGATGATGCATACAAATATCTTTATAAAAATTCCTCATTCCCTAATCCATCCCACAAAAGGTTTTCTCAAATAAGAATTTATATATTCCCCAACTTCTATTCTTTAGATCTCTTTGTCGTCATGAAAACATTTAGAGAAATCCTTAATGACATTGTACAATAAATCTATTTGAATTTTATCATTGAAATTTATGGTTCATTACAATTTAACTACTTTAGTTTTATTGTTACAAATTAACCATATTACCAATTGATAAGTATCTGAAATTTTTATCTTCAAAGTCACCAAACCTTTAAAAATCAACACGTCTATGCTCAAGTTTTCATACTTTAATTTACATTCAACAACCAAATTTGGCCTCTGTTTCCCACAAGGACAATGCTCTATACCATTATTTTTATTAGCTCCATGATTATTGTGTGCAATTAATTATGTGATGAATCACACATATGGAAGAAATTGGAAGGAATTTTATCAGGGGAATGGCTAATTTTGAGAGTAAAGATGACATCATCTATGACTTGTATGCCTTCCACATACCCTCTATGCTCCTCAAAAATAATGAAAGGGCCACCTTATTAAGCCTAATGACAATACATTTAAAGATAATCTTGTAAACCATGTTACTTTGGGAGATTAGTCTAAAGTCCTCTAGCCTATGCAACTCTCTTTTTTTTTTTGGTGTAAGAGATAGTAAATTAATAATTATGCTTTATAGGATAGACCTTAATCAAATAGATTCTTACACCACTCCCTCTCATTCCTCACCTAAAAATTCATTCAAGTGTTGAAAGAAGACAGTAGGGAATTCACTTAACCTTGGCACCAAAATCCTTTTTATAGAAAAGAGATAATCCTTGCCTCTTCTGGTGAGATTGCTTTATGGAGGCATTCATTTTGATATTTCTTGAATATTTTTGATATTATATTTAGAAATATATTGTGATTCATTCTATTTATAGACCACCTTACGACATATTTATTTTTAAGTAAATGGCCAAATAATATATTATGTTGTAAGGCTCAAAAATATAGTGGCTCACAAATAGAGTCCCAATTAGGATTTCATATCTAGTTAGTTTATATTTTGATCTTGCAAGTCATGTGTAAGAAACTATTCTTCCTATCTTCCTTATTATTCTATTTAGAGAGATATTTTTACCTCAAGTATATTTCTTCCTTCTTATACATGTCATCCACTTGAGAGGTCATAATGTGTTCCTTTTCTTTTGGTTTTTCAAAGATATTTTTTTTCAAATATTTTTTTCCAAATTTATCCCAAGATTTTTTATAGACTCTCTTTCTATTTAATAACATTTCTAAATATTTCTCTATTATATCTATTAAGCTTCCCTTTACAATCCTTGAATTTTGAAATTAGATGATAAATTTTGGTCCCATATTTTTTTCCATCCTACTCCTCTCTTCTCTAATCATCTCATCAAACATTAGATGGTCCACCCAAAATTTTCAAACTTCAATGTACCTTTTTTTTTGAGTAGATATTCTCATCGATCTAGAAAAAAATGAGAAAATTATGTAATCTTCTTTCCATCAACTCTTTTAATTTAAAATAAGCTTTTCCAATTTGAAACCCATATTTTGATCCCACCAATTTGTAGAGAAATAATCTGTCTTACATTTGCATGATGAGGTCCTTTCCTTTCCTCCTAATGTTCTAGGTGCACTATCCTTTCCTGCACTTTACAAACCAAAGGATGCGTTGTTCGATAAACCTGTTGAAATTGTTTTTTCTGACAGAGTTGAATCGTTTTCTTTTCATTTATTTTTAATTTTTTTTTCATTGACGACTCTTACCCACATCCAATTCATTTGATTATCATTACCAATGATATAGGATATTTCTTCCTTATTGTTCTTTTCTCTGTGAGAATGTGGGCCATAATCGCTAATCAAAGAAAAGTTTATATTTGAGTTTTTCTATTGACTTTGAAAACCATCCAATTTTGAAAGGATGTTTTGCATCAAACATTCATTTGATAGGGGTAAAACATAATCATAAAATTCCTTGTTGTCCCGCTGGTTCGAACCCTAAACTGATCCATATTGAACCCGTTTTCCACCTTCCACTACTATGTAGACTCTTCTTGGAGTTTGGTTCAAGGTGTAGTAGAAGATCCCACGATTTGTGTTTTGAAAGCATGCAGTATGATATCATAATTTTATGTTAGTTGTTGATCTCTCGAGTATTCTAAGAGATGATAAAATTAACACGAGTTTTGTTTTATTAATTGGGCCTACCCTACATGAAGAAATTCTTTCACATGAAGACAAAGAACAGGTAATGACTGAAAATGGTTTCTCTTCGTCGAAGTCTTTTGAGATTCCCATTCACGATTTTTTTGATATAATGTGAAATGCAAATGTGATTTACAGAAGTGAAATATAAATGTGAAAAATTTCCATAAAGGTTTTGAGAAGATGTTATATTTATAATTGCATAACGAAATAGTGGTGAGAGGAGTAAATCACCCACTTTTCTAGATTTTTTTTCAAATTGAGTTTTTTCAAGATAATGTTCAAACTTTTTTAGTTTAGTTTCTTGTGTTCTTATAGTGGTGTCTTGATTTACGTTCATTTTTCAATATCCTTTCAGCATGCAAAACTTTAAATTTTGTACATAAAATATTTGTTGATTTTTTTGAGTAAATTAGTAAGAAAACCATTAGCTACACAATTTTCTTAGGAGCATATGAGGTTTTATTTTATGAGTTAAATTATGGATATCCAATGCTAATTACGGATCATTAGTGTCATCTAAGATGTCTTTAAATTTTTATTGATTGCTTACAATCACATTCTCCCTTGTCTGGTTTTCAATGATTTCAATGGTTTGCACTTTATTTTTCTTGTTGGTTCCCATGATCATTTTTTTCCTCTTGTTCTTCTTTTGTCTGCATATGACCTATGACTTTTCTGGGGTTTCTATGGATTTTTCATCCCTCTCAACAATAATTTCTTCATCTACTACATATTATATGTCCCATTTTGTTATGATTTTCTCCTCATTTTGTTAGTTGACCTCTTTACCACTTAGACCATTTTATTTGAAGGTAAGGTCGGGTCTATCATTTTTTGCAAATCTATTTTACATTCACACTAATTGATCATTATTATCTCATTTTCATCTACACTTTGTATGACAATATCTTGAGTTTCAAGATGATTTTCATCTTATGTTCCATTGGATATTTACCCTTATTTACCATTTTCCTCACCTAATTCCCTCTTTTTGATCCTTTCATTTATTTTTTACCACATGCTTTCTTTTGGCTTTAATAAGAAAATCATCAACATTGTTAGCTTGGTCACAACTAGCTCAGGGATCCAAGTAGTTTTTTTGAGAACATAGCATTATATGATTAATTTTTCATATTCATGGCATCCTCCATATTTTAACAAGACACTTTTATAATCCAATGGTTGTATTCATTGTATCTCCCAATTTTTAGTGTAACATTATTTGGAATGGGTTTAAACATATATAACTCCACACAAAACTTAGTATGTTTCGTTAATCATTTTTCATGACATATTTTTGATGTTTCTATATATTTACCTATAGTGTTAGCTATTGTGTTAAAGTTGTATTTAGACAAGAATTGTTGAGGTGACACATTCAATCTAATCCAGATCAACATTGTAGAAAGCAATTCATGTGTCAATGAAAAGTTCAAGTGCCAATATTTCATGAATAACCTTATGATTGTAAAAAAAGAGGACCCTCTTCTAATAACTCTATCACGAACCATTTCATTGTTCATGGAAGCTTCCAATTACTCAACATTTTATATTTTAAAAAAGATTGAAACAATTCACATTATATTTATAATTTGAAAAATAATTTTATCTTTAAAATAATGAATGCATTTTATTGATTGACACAATATAAATTAATAAAAGCTATTGATTTTTATAAAAGAACAACACGTTTTCTCCATATTTCATGATTTCCACATTCGAAAAATAAATTACCCTAAACGATTAGTATAATACTTACCATCTATCATTTGCACCCCCCTGAAGGTCATTTTGTACCCCCCTAAGGCAAATAAATGACTATGATTTATGACTAACAAACTCTACCATAAAGTCATCAATGCTTTCCTATTGCAAGCTCCCGTATTAAATACATTGAAATAATCATTAATGCTCTCATATTTCAAACTGGTGTTTTATAATTACCCAGCGTTTTGACTTACGAGCTTTGAATAAAAATTTAAAACAATAAATTTCCCACCGTACTGCAGAATTAATGGATTTAGAATTCAAGGTTGGTACGAAAGTTCCAACGTGCTGAAGAGCTGCGCACATGCCCGAGAAAATCATCTCTCCCCCTACCTAATTAGAGTAGATATGCATAGGTTAACCATCTTTAGTATGTTATGCATAGGTTAACCACCCTTAAACTACAATTATTTATAAAAAAAATTGATGAATCCCTTTATTCATCAAATGATGAATCCTCTTATTCTTGAAATGCTTACATAGTCTAAGGGCTACTTTGAGATTGACGTTTCTGATCTTATATTTTCATATCATACTTTTAAATTTTCTATCATTTTTATAACCATTAAACAAATCTTAAATTACACTTACTTATTTCTTCTTTTAGATATTTATCTATTTCTTATTAATTTGTACTTTTACATTTATCATTTTGAATGTATACAAAGGCTTCAATTCCTCTACTGTTTATCACCCATGTGTGATCTAATTTATTTATTATTTTTAATGTCTAATTTTTAATTTTTGTTTATGATTTCATAGAAATCTTCTCTTTTCTAATGTTTTATAACTATAGTTTTATTTATTGGAATTATGATGACTGTATTTATTTTCCATTTTATTTTTCTTCATGACACGTTCTTAAGCTTATGTTTCTTCTCTTATTTTATGTGTATATCTAATTTACATATTACATTCTTTCTAAAAATATATGGGAATATTTATTTTTTACATGTTTATAAATTATTTATATAATTATCATATAATTGGTTAGAATTTTTTCCATATTTTATTCCTCAGATTTATCATATAATATTAACATACAGATTGAATCATGATAAGGGTTTTTATAATGCTTTACTAAAAATACTTAACACTTGATAGTTATATATTCCCTCCTCTTATTGACGATCCTTTTATTATTTAATATAATTTCTAATACTTTATAGATTTGTTTTCTTTCCTCTTAATCAAATATTATATAAGTTTATTATTATTAAAACCATAAAAACTCTTGTTGTAAACATTGTCCTCATAAAATGTGAATCAATGTCACTTTATGGTGGTACACATTTAAAAATAAATATAAACATGAATGGAAACATAAAAAAAAAATGTCAATTATCAATATAGTTACATCTACAATATCATCCGATGTCTCCATAATTAGAGAATACAAATTATTTTTACAATACATACAAAAAATTTAACATTCCATTCCAATGCTACATATATTGAGTTATAAAAAATGTTCTTTGATAATGTTTTTGAAAAATTATATGTATAATTTATGCATAAAAAATATTGATTAATAATGTTTTTGGAAAGACATAAATTATAAGAGATTGAAATTTTCAAATATCCACCCTTACGTAGGAAGCTATTTTCCTAAGCTAGCCATAAAATATACCTACTCAAGGACACCCCTGTTAAATCCTTTCACACCCATAGCAGCCCTTAGAAATTTCCCTTTTGTGGCATTCAATGGTCAAACTCCCTTGGGCCTTTAGTACTATGACCCAATTTTAGAGATAACTCTCAAAAGTGTTCCTTCCATTAGTGGAGAGGGCCCAATCACTATTGTTGAGGATATTAGAAACATAGCAAACCTCTAAAAAATTCATAATATCACTAAAGAAAATGTAGCTATTAGTTTACTAGCCTTGTCCTTCAAAGAGAAAGTTTGGGACTCCTACGGGATCTTGCCTGTGAACTCAATTGGCTCATGGGATGAGTTAGGGACCCTTTTGAACAATAGGTTTGGGGAAAAGAGTTATCATTTGTCTCTAGCTGGGCAATTAACCACTATGAAGAGAGCCCCACATGAGTTTATGCAAATATTTTAACACTAGGTTCCAAAAGACTTGGGACATGATCCTAATTCTTGTGAGGCCAATCCCAAGATATGATTTCCTCTACTACTTGAAGGCCCTAAAAAGTGACATTGCTGTCATGATACTGTCTATGGGTGGAAACACTTTGCCCACTACTTATGAGATAGCCATAGCTGCTAAAAATTGGCTTGTTCAAGTAGGAAAGATAGTTCCTAGACCTCCTATGCCACTCTTTTCTGATTTACAACCCTTAATCCATCCTACTTTGCCCACTTTAGCACCTCTGCCTAATCAAGAAAAGTCAATTGCTACCCCTGCAAATGACATTCATGAAGTTAAGATCCTGTTAAAAAGTGTTAAAAATGAGTTAGTTTCCCTCAAAAAACAACAAGCTTAAAGTTGTTGGCCAAATCAAGGCTACCAACAATTTGGGCAAGTAAATAGGCCTCTCTTCTAGAATTATACCATAATTATAGTATATGGTAAGGTTAAGTTACACATGTCAAGCCTTATCAAATCTATAATCAAAATGCCCCTTCATCTTCCAAGGCTCTTGTTCCCATTAAAAATAATTTGGTACATGAGCATCCCAACTATCCACCCTTGGAGCATGGCCAATTACAGGTTGCTTATGCCAGTGAGCTACCAAATCAAATCATGACTGCACAAGGTGATTAGGCAACCCAATTCTCAAATTTTGAGATGTCAAAACAACTTGGGATAGATAAAAGGCAGGCTCATTTTGATTTCACTCTCATAAATCACTTTGAAGGAGAGTTATACACAGTCAATTATGTGGGGAGCACAAGTAATTAGAATGTTAGTATTGCATCCAACACCAGGTCTAAAAAGAGAGCCATTGATGAAGCTCAAGAAACCCCTCAATCACCTACTACGTCTCCTTCACCTAATCAAGTAGGGAGTGTACTTGAAATAACCCCAAGATCACAAGTAAATCAAAAGTTCTCAAATTTTAGGCCAATAGTTGTAGCTTCAGCGCCTCAAGTTGCACCAGAGGTTACAAATATTCCCAAGGAGAACTCTAAAGGGGTCAATCCTTCAATCAATGTGGTGGAACAAATGATGAAGCTACACATGAACATCTCATTATGTCATTCTTTATCATTGTTGGGATAAGAGAATATACTACAAAATGAATTATATGGGTTGGGTGAGCAGGCTATCCTAACAAGAAATTATAATGTGTTGGTAGTAAATGGGGTTCCCCCCAAGGCTAGTTAAGCAATGAAAGATGAGAAGGTTCCCCCTTCTATTTTTCCCTGATTATTGATTATTTCTTGGTACATAATTACATCATTGAAAGTGGAGAAAACAAATCGGTTATGGCCAAATGCATAGTTAATAACCTAGGCCTCAAGTATGAGCAAATGACTAAAGGAGTTTTACAATTGGATGGATCACCGACTAAGACCTTTAGAGTGGCAACAGGCTTGAATCTAACTCTCTAAGCATGTCTGACCTTCTCAATTCCCCATGATGTGGTATTGGCAAATGTTTATCCTTACTTTGCTCTTTACTTGTCAAGGGATTTCACATCTAAGATAGGTGGATACTAGGTAGCCACTTTGTCTTACATGGTTTTCAAATCAAAGTATGGAACTAAAGCGAAGATTGAATTAGAGCCCACCCACAAGGATCACCTAGAGCCATACTCACCCAAAGTGGCAAATGTGAAATATGTAATCATTGATGAAGAAGAACTCCAAGTGGATCAATCTCCATCATCTTCCCTTGTATGAGTTGCTGACCTGCTCCTAGATGAATGGGGAAACAACAAATTTGAGCATGATCCTTACAAGTTCATTGAAGAATATGGTCTTGGAGTCTACTATATACATGAGAAAGATGCTTTCATGCCAAAATTTATGAAGACAGACCAAGAGGACTATGGTTTGTGGTAAGTGTTATTTGATGGATCTAGAAGCATGTTGGGAGCTGGTGGTGGGGCAATGATGGTTTCACCTTCAAAGGATAAATACTTCTCAACTTTTAGGTTTCATTTATCCAAGACCTACAATGTAGCACAGTATGAGGCCCTTATTCATGGCCTATAATAGGTAAGGAAGAGAGGAATCAAAGAATTTTAGGTGTTTGGAGATAGTGAGTTGATTGTGAACCAAGTGAGAGGTCAAAACTTGAACAAGAAATCTTTACTCAAATCTTAAAAGCATAGAGTATGGGGCATTGTAGATAAATTCATTACTTTCAACATCACTTACATTCCAAGAGAGGAGAAAAAACATGCTGATAGACTAGCAGCAGTTGTTACTTAGTTTAACATCCCAAAGGGGATAATATAGAGCAAGAATCAACATCATTTAAAAGTGATTGTGAGGCCCTCCATACCAAACAAGGTCACAAATTGACAAGTTTTTGAAATTGATAATCAAATAGCACTTTTCTTTTAGGAGGAAGCTGAGTTTGCTTCCAAAAATCAGTCCAAGTTATAGCCACAATATGATGGGTAGATTGTTCAACTAAAGACCAATAGGCTTCCCAAAGGTTTGGTAACTCTTGAGATCATTTTCAATGAAGATGACCAACTCAAGAGAGATAAAACAAACATGTCAACCAAGGAAGAAAATTATGAAAGGGTATAGATCTATAAGGATAAGCTACTTGTACTTGAGAAGGTGTGTACCAATGAGAAAAAGCATGCTTTCAATATGTTATGTCAAGAGTTTGCTGATGTCTTCACTTGGGAGTATGGTGATTTGAAGGGCTTTGATCCAGACTTGGCCCAACACACCATTGAGTTGGAGGAAGGTGCCAAAACCATTAAGAAAAATCAAAGGAAAATCAATCCAAAGATCAAGCCTCTCATGAAGAAGGATCTCAAGAAACTAATTGAGTCCATGATCATTTTCCCTATCAAACACTCTTCTTGGTTGGCCAATTTAGTGCCTATTAGGAAGAAGAATGGAGAAGTTAGATTGTGTGTGGATTTTAAAGACTAAACAGAGTCTTATTGAGAGATCACTATCCCCTTCTATGTATGGAGAAAATTCTTCAGATGGTGACAGGTAGTGAAAGGTTGTCTCTCCTAGATGGCTACTCTGAGTACAGTCAAATCCTGGTGTAAGAATGTGATTAACAAAAGATAACCTTTACCACTAAGTGGGGAACATATGCATATAGGAAGATGTCATTTAGATTATCAAATGCTAGACATGGATTTCCAAGGTTTTATCAATGATATTATGCTAGTTTATCTTGATGATGTGGTAGTGTTCTCCAAAGAGTTAAGTGAACACTTCAAGCACCTAGGTAAATCTTTGAATGGTGTAGAGTGTTTAGCATCTCTCTCAACCAAAGAAATACATGTTTTTCATCTACAAAGGAAAATTATTAGGCCATGTAAATTTTAAGGAAGGATTCTCCATTGATCTATAGAGGGTGAATGCCATCTTAACATTGTCCTTGCCTAAGCACAAGAAGGACTGACAAAGTTTATTTGGTAAGATAAATTTCATTGGGAGATTCATTCCTAACTTTTTTGAGCTCGTCAAGCCACTAACTTCCATGCTAAGGAAGGATGAGCCATTCACATGGACAAAAATAAGAAGAGGAACATTTGAACGCATTAAGAAAGTTATTTCCCAAGCTCCTACATCTCCAAAAAGGCAAGTGAATAGTTAAAGAACCTGTGGCAAATATTTGAAAGGTGTAGAGAGTTTGGCATCTCCCTCAACCCAAAAAAATGCATTTTTTCCATACATGAAGGTAAGATCTTGGGCCATGTCATTTGGAAGGAAGGCCTATCCATTGATCTAGAGAGGGTGAACCCCATCTTATCATTGTCCTTGCCTAAGCACAAAAAGGTCCTATAAAATTTCTTTGAAAGAAGAAGATAAATATTTAAAGCCATCAAGCAAGCTATTTCCAAAGATCTTACATTAGCTAGTCCAACCTTATCCAAGGACTTCAATCTATACACCTTTTATAATGAAGAGGTAATCTCTATTATGCTTACTCAAGTAAATGGTTAGAATCTAGAATAACCTCTTGCTTTTTTCAACCAAGATTTAGAAGGATATGAGGTTAGATTCACATATGTCGAGAAGTAGGTACTTGAATTCATATGAAGTCTGAAGAATTTTAGACATATGTTGTCTAACAACAAAGTTCACATCATGGTGTCACATCCTAGTGTAAAATACTTCTTGCTGAACCGAGACTTGAATGAGAAAAGCGCAGGCTGGATCGCCAAAGTAATGGAGTATGACATAGAGATCAAGACCACCAAGCCGGTAAGAGGAAGAGGGATATGTGAACACCTTTATATGGATTTGAAAGAGCCAAAGGAGGACATTTTGGTACTCCATGATGAACCTATAGTAGTTGTACCTATAGTCATGAAGAGTTGGGCACAAGACATGGTTCATTTTGTTTGAATTAGTGAGTGTCCACAAGATCTTGATAGGACCAAGAGGAGGTATGTTAGACTCCAATCTCTTCTTTATGTCTTAGTTGATGGAGTGTTGTTTAGAAAAGAATTTTTAGGGGTGCTATTTAGATGCATTGATTTAGACCAAGTTGATAAGGTACTGTTTGAGTTTCATGATGGACCAATTGGTGGCCACTTTGCTCCCAAGGCCACAACTACAAGAATTATGAGTGTTGGTTACTTTTGGCCTAGTTTGTTTAAAGACACTCATGCTTAGGTGAGGAAATGTCAAAAAATTTGATGGGAAACAATGGTTGGTTGCCATTATTTTTCATCTTATTCAGGTGGAATGGCCATTCATGCAATGGGGATTGGACTTCATAGGGTTGATCAACCCTCCTTATAGTGTAGGACATAAGTAGGTTTTGACTTCCATGGATTATTTCACAAGGTAGGTAGAGGTTGTAGATTTTAAAGAGGCCAATGAGAGTGCATTTCTAGACTTCTATGAAGGCATAGTGACAAGATTTAGGGTCCCAACCACAATCATTTCAGACAATGCATTAGCTTTCTTGGGAACAAAGTCAATTGAGTGGGGATTGAAGTATGGCATCTATCTCAACACTTCTTCCAACTACTATCCACAAGGAAATGGGCTAGCCAAGTCCATAAATAAGAATTTGATTAGGATAATAAAGAGGACAATGGAGGAGAATCAAAGGACTTGTCACACCAAGTTGAAGATAGCTTTTTGGGTAGATAGGATAACTCCAAAGAGGGAAATAAAGAATTTACCATAAACACTTATGTATGTAAGTAAAAATAGACTTACTATCTCACTTGAGTTATCAACCTTGGATCTTGCCCATTAGATGTAATTAATGGAGAGTGATAGCCTAGAAGTCAGGTATTGTGAGCTAATGGAGCTTCAATAAGTGAGAGACCAAGTTATGGACGACTTGACTAGCGACAAACAACAAATAAAGAAGCATTTTGATAAAATTTCTATGCCAAGGAGCTTCTCAGAAGGTGACATTATCTTAAAGTGGGATGAGGACCAAACCAAGCCTACAAGGCACATGAAGTTTGACGCTTTGTAGAGTGGCCTATATATAATCACCCAATGCAAGCAACACAATTATTTGCAACTCTCCAAGTTAGATGGTGAAGAGATACATATCCCAATCAATGGATTATACCTAAAGCATTGTTACTAAGTTTCTTTTATCATGTACATAGTTTTCCTTGTTTTTCCTCATTTTCACTAAGTGCTGTTGCACAAGTTTGTTGCTTTTTTACCTTTGCTGCATGTTGTTTTTCCTTATTTTTTGAGGTAAAGCTTTGTTGGATGAAGGGTGTTTAAAAAGATAGTTTAACATGCTAAGGATGCATTTTGACTCCATGCCCAGTGGATTTTGAGGCTACCAATCTTTCCAATCATAGTAGACATGCTTTCCCTGTGAGTCGCTAGTTTGTTGACCATTTTTTGGTCTTTTAGAGTAAAAAATGGGCACCCTTTCTTTTATGCATAAGTTTTCAATCCATGTTTTGGATAAGATCATTCATCAAGGTTCTCTATTAGACATGTTTCATTAAAAAACCAAGGGATTACCTCATTTTGTTTAACCAAGTATATTTTAGGTTTGTTAAGGGGAACTACTTCAGGTTTTCTAAATTCAATTACTTGGTTCCCATAGTGCATTACATGTTTTGTAAACCACTTTACTTGTGAAAATTTCATGAGTAAAGTCACTTGCAAAACTTGATTTCATCTTGATAGATCAAATCAAGTTTTTTAAATGACTTTACTTGTTTTGTCTTATAAGTAGAAGTAATTCAGAAACGTGAATGGGTCAAGACAGTTAGAATTAGGTTAGCCGAGGGATCTTACTCATGAAATTTCATAAACTGGAGTAAGTCATAAGTAGGAGGAATTGGAGAACTCAAAATGGTCTAGAAGAAATATTTAGGTTTGTTTAGAGGCCTTACTTAAAGAACTTTATGAGTAAGCTCTTTCCAAGTACCCAATTTAGTCTAAGCAACTTGAATTGTGTGTAGGGCAATTCAAAAGGTTAAGGTTAAGTGTCTTTGTAGAGGGCACTTGGTCAAGAAAGATAACTCATTTCACTTTTGTGAAGGGTCATTTTTAGTGTTTTTGAAGTGCACCTACCCTTGTAGAGGGCACTTTTGGATGGGAGAAGCCTTTCCATAGGGAACTTTAAGAAAGAAAGGATGAATATAAAAATTTCAAAGGGCACATGCCCTTCAGGAAAAGAAGTAATCAAAGGAGAGAATTTATTTGGATAAAATTTCTAAAGGAATTCCTTATGACATTTTATCCAAAGGAAAGCACATCATAAAGGCCCGTTGAAAGAAAGGATCAAAGACAAGCCCAAAAGAGAATTCCTTTGGACAAAATATCTAAAGGAATTCCTTCAGTGATTTTGTTTGAAGAAATTTTACATTACCAAAATCCTGAAGGCTGACGAAGGAATAATAAAGATGAAAGGAAATCCTTTGGATAAAATGTTAGAGGAAATCCTTCAAATTTTTTTTTGAAGGACATGGCAAAGACAGACCCACTCAAAGGAAAAGATAAGGAAAAAGGGACCCCCTCTTTTGTAAAAAAGCGGACCCCCTCTTTTGTACATAAGTCTTCAATCCATATTTTGACTAAAATCATACATCAAGGTTCCCTGTTAGACCTGTTGGACGAAAAAACCAAGTGTTTCCCTCATTTCGTTTAACCAAGTGTATTTCGGGTTTGTCAAGGGCAACTACTTCGGGCTTTCAAAATGCAATTACTCGGTTCCCATAATGCATTTTGAGTTTTGTAAACAAGTTTACTTATGAAAATTATATGAGTAAAGTCACTTGTAAAACCTGATTTGGACTTGCTAGACCAAATCGGGTTCTCCAAATGACTTTACTTATTTTGTCTTATAAGTGGAAGCAATCCAAAAACCTGAATGTGTCAAGATAGTTACAATCAATTTTATTGAGGGGTCTTACTCATGAAGTTTCCTAAGTTGGAGCAAGCCCAAAGTCTAAATCAGGAGGCATTGGAGAACTCAAAAGAATCTAGAAGAAATATTTGGGTTTGTCAAGAGACCTTACGTAAGGAACTTTATGAGTAAGTTATTTTCAAGGCCTTGATTTAGTCTAAGCAACTCACAAAGTAAAAAAAAGTCCTCAAAGGGCACTTCCACTGTGTGTAGGGCAATTGCAAAAGTTTCTAAGGGTAAGTGTCTTTTTGGAGGGTACTTGGTCAAGAAAGAGGACTCTTTTCATTTTTGAAGGGTCATTTTCAGAGTTTTCAAAGGTCATTTTTGGATGGGAGAAGCCTTTACAAAGTGCACTTTAAGAAAGAAAGGATAAAGACAAAATGTCTAAAGGGCACATGTCCTTTGGGAAAAGAAGTAATCATAGGAAATAAATGTTCAAAAAAATTCCTTCAAACAAAATGTTTGAAAGAATTCCTTGGATATTTTGTCCAAAGGAAAGTGTAGCACAAAGGCCCATTGAAAGAAAGGAGCAAAGGTAAGCCCAAAATAGAATTCCTTCAGACAAAATATCTTAAAAAATTCCTTCAGATATTTTTTCTAAAGAAATTTAACGTTACCAAAAGTCTAAAAGCTGACAAAGGTAGAAGAACGATGAAAGGAAATCTTTTCAAAAAAATGTCTGAAGGAAATCCTTTAGACATTTTGTCTGAAGGACATGGCGAAGAAAGGTCCGCCCGAAGGAAAAGACAAGGAAAAATTGAAGAAGTGAGCAACGAAATGTGAAGACCTGAGAGCATGAATAATTTTCAAAAATGAAAAAGATCAATATGAAGGCTCGAGAAATAATAAGTGCCCAAGAACCTGAATGGTTAAAGACAAAATAGAAAAAGGCAAGGCAAAGGGAAATAATAAAGTAAAAAAAAAAAGGTAGATAACCCTGAACATGACCATGTAGCACAATAAAGTAAAAGGTAAAAATGTTCCATGTTGCATGAGAAGTCAAAAGCGTAGAGCTAAGGACCAACTAGACCAAGGCAAGGGCACACGTGTCATCAACAAGATGAGTAAATGCACTTAGGTTAAATAGTCTTTACCAAAACCCAATAAAAGGATTAGTTTCCAAATGATAGAAGGTGCAACCATGTTTTCACACCAAGCTTTTAATGTGCAGGTAAGTCATTCCTAGGCATTAAATAAAACATAGTCCAACCAAAAAAACTTTAGAATGGTTTTATCAGTTCTTGGAAGCAGTAGCACATAATTTTGTAATATAAGGACAATAAAGGTGATGATTTGGACAACCTAAAACATGGTTTCCATATGCAAATCTAGAAAACATGGCAGTAGTATGGCCTCTTGTCTCAATAAATATTTGACTCAGCATGAGTTTCCTTTTCTAGAAGTTTGTCAACTATCTGATTCTAGCACTCTATATATTGTAATTTATCATTTGAGGATGGGATATCTGAACTTGTATGGTGAAGCCCTGCAAAACTTTACCTTAAATCAAAGACAAACCTTTTACCTTATTTTGAGTGTTACACGAGTATACATTTGGGTGTTAGTTTTGTGAAAGTGTGGTCTCTTTATCTACCTTCATGTGCTAACCCCAATAGTGTCTAGTGTTTGTGTTTTCCTCTCTTGCATGTCACGGGAAGTATCTGAAGAAGTATAGACAAGTGAATAGGATACATAGTAGTGCATCTTATAACACTTTTTGTGGTAGTTTTTTCCTCTCTTATCTCTCCATAGGACCCCATGATAAAACATTGTTGAAAGAAAGGTCTCATTTTGAGTGAAGTATAGGCTAGCTTGTCTTGATTTAATGTGTATGTCAATGCTGGGTAGACCATCCATTTGGTATATCACTACATACTTTAGGTTTTGATTTCAGTGTTTTTCTCTCCCTTTTCATCCCCCTCATGTAGTTAGTAGTAGGAAATCCAGGGCCTTAAGGTGAATTAAGGGGAGTTATCCCCTAATCTACAGATTTATCCCTCATGTTTTCCACCCATAGCAAGAGGGATGTCTCCATTATGCTCAGTGGATGAAGAGAGCTGATACTCCGTTCAAAGGGTGCAATATATCACATCAACATTTTTTGGCACACCTGATGGGACCGATTTTTGTGTCTTGCAAGTTTTAGGATTTGTGCTAGTCTTGATATTATTAAAAAATCTAAAAGAAGGAGCTATATTCAACCCCTAGCGACTCCATTTAGGAACCAAGTCTCTAATGAATGAAAAGTCTGACATCCCATGCCAAAGGTCACTATAAGATCTCCTTCTAGGGGTGCCCCTTTTAAATTTGTTGAGTTACCTTTGAACTGAATAAAGATATTAAGATTTGCAAATATTCACCCTTATGTATGAAGCCATTTTCCTAAGCTATCCATGGAATATACCTACTCAAGGAGACTACTATTGAATCCTTTCACACCCATGGCAGCCCTTAGAGCTTTCCCTTTTGTGGCCTTCAATGGTCAAAGTCCCTTGAGCCTTCAGTAGTATGACCCAATTCTAGGGATAGCTCTCAAAAGTGTTCCTCCCATTAGTGGAGAGGTCCCAATCACTATTATTGAGCATATTAGAAACATATCAAACCTATACAACATCCATAATATCACTAAATAAAATGTAGCTATTAGTTTTTTAGCCTTGTCCTTTAAAGGGAAAGTTTTGGACTAGTATGGGACCTTGCCTGTGAACTCTTTTGGTTCATGGGATGAGATAGGGACCATCTTGACCAATAGGTTTGGGGATAAAAAAAATCATTTGTCTCTAGCTAAGTAGTTAACCACCATGAAGAGGACCCCACATGAGTTTACACAAATATTTTAACACTAGGTTCCAGAAGACTTGGGATATGATCCCAATTCTTATGAGGCCAACCCCAAGCTATGCTTTCCTTTACTACTTGAAGTTCCTGAATAGTGACATTATTGTCATGATACAGTCTATGGGTGGAAACACTTTGCCCACTACTTATGAGATAGCCATAGCTATTAAAAATTGCCTTATTTAAGTAGGAAAGATATCTCCTAGACCTCCCATGCCATTATTTTCTAATTTATAGCCCTCAATCTAGCCTACTTTGCCCACTCTAGCTCCTCTACCTAATCAAGAGAAGTCAGTTGCTAAACATGAAAATGACATTCATGAGGTTAAGAGCTTGTTACAAAGTGTTACAAATGAGTTAAATGCCCTCAAATGAGTTAAGTGTTGCAAATAGGCATCCCTTCCAGAGTTATACCATAATTATAATCAAAGGTGAGGTGAAATTACACATGTTAAGCCTTATCAAATCTATAATCTAAATTACCCTTCATCATCCAATGATATTGTCCTCATTAAAAATAATTTGGTGCAGGAGCATCCCCATTATCCACCCTTAGAGCATGGCCAAAAATAGGTTGCCTATGCTATTGAGCTAACAAGTCAATTCATGACTGCGCAAGGTGATTAAGCAACCCTATTCTTAAATTTTTAGGTGTCAACACAACTTGGGATAAATAACAAACATGCTCAATATGATTTCACTCTCATGAATCACTTGGAAAGAGAGTTCTACATAGTTAACTATGTGGGGAGTACAAGTAATCAGAATGTTAGTGTTGCATCCAACACTAGGTCTAAAAGGAGAGCCATTGATGAAGCTCAAGCAACTACTCAAGCACATACTACATCTCCTTAATCTAATCAAGTAGGTAGTGTACCTAAAACAACCCCAAGAGCACAAGCAAATCAAAAATATTATAATTTCAGGCCAATTGTTGTAGCTTTAGCTCCTTAGGTTATACCAAAGGTTATGAATGTTCCCAAGGATAACTCTAAAAGGGGCAATCCTTCAATCAATATGGTGGACCGAATGAAGAAGCTACATATAAACATCTCTTTATGTCATTCTTTAGCACTGCCAGGACAAAAGGATATACTTAAAAAGGAATTATATGTGTTGCGTGAGGAGGTTGTCCCAACAGAAAAAGATAATGTGTTTGTAGTAAATTGGGCTCCCCCTATGGTTGGTCAAGAAAAAAAAGATGAGAAGGCCCCCCCTTCTATTTGTCCATGATTATTGATGATTTCTTGGTACACAATTGCATCATTGATAGTGGAGAAAGCACCTCAGTTATGCCCGAATGCATAGTTGATAAGCTAGGCCTCAAGTATGAGCAAATGACCAAAGGAGTTTTACAATTTGATGGATCACCAGCTAAGACCGTGAGAGTCGTAAGAGGCTTGAATCTGACTCTTCATGCATGTCTGACCTTTTCAATTCCCCATGATGTGGTAGTGGCAAATGTTCATCCTTACTTCGCTCTTTGCTTGTCAAGGGATTTCACATCCAATATAGGTGGATACTTGGTAGCCAATTGGTCTTAAATGGTTTTCAAAACAAAGTATGAAACTAAAGTGAAGATTGAATCAAATCCCATCCACAAGGATCACCTGGAGCCATACTCACCCAAAGTGGCAAATGTGAACTATGCAATCATTGATGAAAAAGAGCTCCAGGTGGATCAATCTCCATTATCCTCCCTTGTAGGTGTTGCTAACCTGCTCCTAGATGAATGGGGAAATTACAAATTTGAGCATGATCCTTACAAGTTCATTCAAAAATCTGGTCTTGGAGTTTACTATATGCATGAGAAAGATGCTTTCATGTAAAATTTGAACACGACAGACCAAGAGGACTATGGTTTTTTGTAGATATTATTTGATGGATCTAGAAGCATGTTAGGAGCCGGTGGTGGGGCAATGTTGGTTTCAGCTTCAAAGGATAAATAATTCTCAACTTTTAGGTTTTAGTTCTCCTACACCTACAACATAGCACAGTATGGGGCGCTTGTTCATGGCCTATAATGCGTAATGAAGAGAGGAATCAAAGAATTTTAGGTGTTTGAAGATAGTGAGCTAATTGTGAACCAAGAGAGAGGTCAAAACATGAGCAAGAACCCCTTACTCAAGTCTTAACAACATAGAGTATGGGGCATTATAGAGAAATTCATTTCCTTCATTATCACTTCCATTCCAAAAGAGGAGAACAAGCATGCTGATAGATGAGCAGCAGTTGGTGCTTAGTTTGACATCACAAAGGGGATAAGATAAAGCAAGAATAAATATCATTTAAAGGTGATTATGAGGCCCTCCATACCAAACAATGTCATAAATTAGTAGGTGTTTGAAATTGACAAGTAAATAGCACTTTGATTTTAGGAAGAAGCTAAGTTTACTTCAAAAAATTAGTCTGTGTTACAATCATAATATGATGGGCAGATTGTCTAACTAAAGACCAACAAGCTTCCCAAAGGTTTGGTAACTCTTGAGAGCATTTTTAATGAAGATGACCAACTCAAGACAGACAAAACAAACATTCAACCAAGGAGGAAAATTATGAAAGGGTAGAGATCTACAAGGATAAGCTAATTTCACTTTGGAAGGTGTGTACCAATGATAAAAAACATGCTTTCATTATGTTATGTCAAGAGTTTGCTGATGTATTTGCTTGGGAGTATGGTGATTTGAAGGGCTCTGATTTAGGCTTGGCCCAACACACCATTAAGCTAGAGAAAGGTGCCTAACCCATCAAGTAAAAGTGAAGGCAAATAAATATAAAAATCGAGCCTCTCATGGGGAAGGATCTCAAGAAATTGATCGAGTCTAGATCATTTTCCCTGTCAAACACTCTTCTTAGCTGGCTAATTGGGTCCCTGTTAGGAAGAAGAATGGAGAAGTCAGATTATGTGTGGATTTTAGAGACCTAAATAGAGTCTCTTTGAGAGATCACTATCCCCTTCTAAGTATGGAACAAATTCTTCAGATGGTGATAGGTAGTGAAAGGCTCTCTCTCCTAGATGGCTACTCTGGGTATAATATAATCCTCATGCAAGAATTTGATCAATACAAGATAGTCTCCGCCACCAAGTTGGGAACATATGCCTATAGGAAGATTCCATTTAAATTGTCAAATGTAGGAGTTACCTTATAACATGATATGGACATGTATTTCTAAGGTTTGATCAATGACATTGTGTTGGTTTATCTTGATGATGTGATAGTCTTCTCCAAAGAGGCAAGTGAACACTTGAAGCACGTAGGCAAATATTTGAAAGATGTAGAGAGTTTGGCATCTCACTCAATCCAAAGAAATATGTGTTTTCTATCTATGAGGGCAAGTTATTGGGCCATGTCATTCTGAAGGAAGGCCTCTCCATTGATCCAAAGAAGGCAAATGCCATCTTAGCATTGTCCTTGCCTAAGCACAAGAAGTTATTCCAATGTTTTTTTGGTAAGATAAATTTCATTAAGATATTCATTCCTAACATTGTTGAGCTTGTCAAGCCACTAACTTCCATGCTAAGGAAGGATGAGACATTCACATGGACAATAAAAGGAAGAGAAAGATTTGAAGGCATCAAACAAGCTATTTCACAAGCTCCTAACCTAGCTAGTCCAAACTTCTCCAAAGAGGAAAGTGAATAGTAGAATGGAAACAAAGATGTAAAATTTAGTATTGATGTGATATGGAGAAATCTAATCCACAATAAGATTTAATCTCAATAGAAATTTCTTGTTGGATTCAATTGTAATCTCTGCAACACAATTATCCTCGCAATTTACAAGATGATGAATCAAGATATGATTCAAGAGGAAATAGATGTATGATTAGATTATAATATGATACACATAGTCACATGAGAAAAATATGGTAGAGAGTGTTGTATGTATTGGTAGATTTTGGACAACATATACTTAGATTGAGGCAATGGCACAACATGAAAAAATGATTAAATCTACCAAAAATGGCACTAATCTCCTTCTTAGGTTCTTAAATGAGTTATCCTAACTACATAGAGGTCAAATGTAAATAACAGTCCAATGCATGGGGAAGGAATGTACTATAAAAGACACAATATATAAGAGTTGTGGTAAGGATTCAAGCTATCTAAATAAACTCATATTGTTAATTAATACTCTCATTTGGGTTTTTTGGCTCTCATTAATTGGGGTAATCAGATAAATCACAAAGCTTTCCTCTTTGAAGAATGGTGATTATTAACTGGGGTAATCAGATATTTTTTTCTCTTTTAAGAATGGTGATGATTTTTTTGTGGCTTTAACTAAATTTTAATGTTGAGTGGTTGCATACATAACAATTCAAGTGTGACTTTATGCTTAATTTTTTTTTAATCCAACATTCATGTATTCAAGACAAGCCAAATGTTAAAAAATGCAACACATAGTTCATTTTAGCCTTTTTCTTTTTGTGGTCAATCCCAGACCTTCCTCTACCTTCTAATTTTATATTTTACCTTTTCTTTTATAGGTTTGTTTCCAAAATTTATAATGCCCAAGTACATTGTTTTACATAATTTTACCTTATGTGAAACTTAGAAACTCCATGTGCAATTTGTTATTTTGTAAAAATGCAAAATTACAATTGGCTTGAAAACTTATGCTTTGACTTTTGACTGCATGTTGACTAGTAGGTGGTAGAAATTTGCTTCTTTATTTTCTATACTACAGTTACAAAGACCATGGGCTTGAGAATTGAGATGACACTTTTACACATTGCGAGCTAACTCTTACAAACCAACTAACTAAATATCATGAACCAAAGGCTCCAAACACAAACCCTAAAGGAAAATTTTGGAAATAAAATCCTTTAAAATAAGGGAAATTTTGAACATAAATTTTGAAGAGTTAGCCTTGACCATAAAGTTTGATGAAAAAATTCTCAATAAAATGTTTGATGATCAAAATCCTGAATAGATTCTCCAACTACAAAAGTTGAGGAAGATGTTCCAAATAAAATGTCTGAAGAAGAAATTTTGAAATTAATATTTTTTGAAGTGAAAAGTTTCTAAAAAGTCAAACTTGAACTTTTTTTTGACTTATTTCTATGACAAGAGAGTCCGTCTAACTTTTGAACTCTCCTTGCAATTTACAATATTGCAAACTTGCAATCATACTTGAGAATTCCATAGAGTTCCTTATTTACCATACATCATGTAGTGTCACTAAAACATGAAGACATTGGACATTAATAGAAACTAACTTTTCACAGGGTCTTCACAAAGCAAGAGCTAGATTTATAACTTGGGTGAACACTTGCAAATAGGAAGTAACAATTAGATATTCATGCACTAATATTTCAGAAAAGGGCACAAATTGTTAAGTGCAGGTTTGGGTAATAACTTGATGGCCAAGATAGCATATCAACACAAATATTTAGGGAGAGAATTTGATAAAAAATTAATAAATCATATCTCTCTACAAGATTCTATGGCATCACAAGTGCCACAAATATAGTTTATCCCTGACAACAGTGTCAGTTGAGTGTTGGTTCCTAGTTGTACACCTCTTGTACTCATCATTGGACACTTGGGTTGTGTGTAAAATTAAGATCAAAAACCTATAAATATGTCATTATAGCTAAGGAAGGGTTTAACATCAAGATGGACTGAACATAGACAATGATTGAAAGACATCGATAGAGAGTATAGTTAGCTCCCTAGTACTTTCGTATCTATCTAAATCAAGGCGAGAGTACATATGAGGTAGTTTTCTCAAATGGAGGGATACTAATATTTAATCTCCATGGATATTATTGGCACAAGACATAAATTTGATTAGGGCATAACCAAACTTATTCACTCCATTTGATAAGAATTGTCACATGAATTGAATATATGCTCTAAGTCAAACATAAGCTATTAAAGAAACATGTAAATATGACTTCAACCTTCATTTCAAAATAAATTATTGAAAACTCAAGGGCAATTGGAAGATTTTAATTCTTGGCTTTTAAAGACCAAAACAATAAACATTTTAGACATGCAATACTTATGCATCTGCAGGCAAATTACACTGAAAAATAGTTAACATGGTGTATTATTTATAGGGTAGGGCATGCAAGATGAGTTAGGGGTATAAAAGAGTGGTGTGGTATTTTTTAAATAGTAGTAATTTCTTCAACATGGATGACATCATTCATTTACAAAGATGTAAAAAGGTTGAAATACAAGCTAAGAAAACTATCAAGGATAAGTGGCATCCATTGGTGTTAATACAATGTAAATATTTAGATACTTCTTAAAACCTAAAAGCATATACCTAAAGTAGAGACTCAAATGTAATATCCTATCAAATCCATAAGCCTAGGATGCCCTTAAAAGGCTATTAACAACATATCCACAAATCATAGTGCATAAGGGAATTTACAACTTAGATCTATGCCTAAAATAACTTCCACCATTGATAAGCATAAAAATAAACACCCAATAAGAAGAGCATGATGAATATTTTATGGCATTTCAATGATAAGATAAAATAGAAATTATAGCTATTTTAGAATAACTTGTAATCAAATCTTAAATACATTAGTGTTTAAAAATGTTGACATGGGTAGAAGCATTGTGAGTTTGCTCTTAAACATGGGAGACATATACAATGCTCTAAGAGATTGTTAATGGTTGTATAACTATAACCACCCTATCAAGAGAGACAAGACACACACAACAATGATCCTGAAATTTGAAAGAGCCTAAGACCTAAGAAAGCCAACAACTTGAAAAGATGACAAGACCTCTTTTTATACAAATTTCTCACCCCAAATATTTTAGGAATATGCTTTAGTTGGAAGATGCCCTTTGTCATGCCTAGAAGCTCCTACTCTTGCAATGGAATCATTGAAAAAACTACCTATCCATGTAATGATGAAGATTTTAAATAAACCCTTGATCTCTTTGGCTTAAAATTTGTTTCACTTGAGCCTGAAGGATAATATTCCCTTGGGAGGCAAACAAACTCTTTGTCATCATGTGTAACCACTTGGCCATGCCTTCAACCAATCATTTCCCCAACTGAAACTTTCTAGATAGATGCCCTTCATATTGTGTAAACTAAAAAATTACCCCTACTTTGTAATGATTTCATTAGAATACCCCAGTTGTGATAGAAACAAATAAGGATCTATATCCATTTGGAAAATTTATTTCCAATGACCCACCTTGGCCTCACAAACCTTTCAATAATTTTCTTCTATGGAGATATTCGAAACAAGCCAAACATCATAAAATACAACACTTAGTTCATTTTAATATTTTGTTTTTTATGGTCAATTTCAAACTTTCCTATGCCTTCTCATTTTCTATTTTGATTTTGATTTTTTGGGGTTGTTGCCAAACTTTATAATGCCCAAGTGCATTATTTTACCCAATTTTACCTTACCTAGAACTTAGGAACTCTAAGTACAAATGTAAAATTGTAGTTTTGCAAAAATGCAAAATTGTAATTAGCTTGAAAACTTGTAGTTTGAATTTTGACTACATGTTGACTGGCAGGTAGTGAACATTAGCTTCTTACTTTTATATGCTAAATTTACAAACACTACGGGCTCAAGAATTGAGATGACACTTTTACACATTACAAGAAAACTCTTGTGAACCAACCAACTAAATCTTATGAATTGAAGGCTCCAAAAACAAACCCCAAACAAAAATTCCAATGACCAATTCAAAATAAGGGTAACTTTGAACATGACTTCTAAAGAGTTAGCCTTGACCAAAAAAGTTGATGATGGAGTTTTGAACTAAATATCTAATGGTAAAAATATTGAATAGATTCTCTAATCATAAAACCCAATAAAGAAGTTCCAAAAAAAATGTTTGATGGATAAATTTTGAACTTAATAATTTTAAAAGCTTAAAGTTTCAAAAAGGTTAAACTTGCACTTTTTTCAACTTCTTTCTCTGCTAAGAGAGTCAGTTGGTATTTTAAAATCCCCTTGTAATTTACAATATTGCAAACTCGAAATCATCCTTGATAATTCCATTGAGATTCTTATTTACCATACATCCTGCAATGTCACTAAAACATGAAGATGTTGAACATTAGTAGAAACTGAATTTTCATAGGGTCTTCATAAAATAAGAGATGCATTTTTATCTCGGGTGAAAACTTGTAAATAAGAGGAGTCAGTTAGATATTCATGCACTAACATTCAAAAAAAGGGCACAAATTGTTAAGTTCAAGTTTGAGCACTAACACCTTCTTGTGAGACTTCCTTATTCCATTCATATTTTTTATCCTTGAATAACTCCCTTGAAAAAGAACCAAAACCAAATTAAGGAGCCTTTACGATTTTTGGTGCATAATTTTAGTCCACCAAATCAATTAGATTTAGGGCATTCAAATATGTAGATGCATCAAGTGATAAGTAAGCAAAAGTGAAGAATCATAAAAATAGAGGGTTAGTATATTTTATGATATTAAGTTTTAGGTCTTCGAAAACAATGTAGATATGCTAACTCTTTTGATTTTTTCTTTGTTAGACAGTCGAAAGTAGTTTCTGTATGCTTTATGGTTGTGGATGTTTTCACCCTTCTTTTGGTAGAAATTAATAGACTATGTCTCCATTGTATTTTCGTAAAGAAGCACTTTATTTTGGAGTGGTAGTAATAACTTCTGTTTAATCCTATTATAATGATATATTTTAAAGGTGTATCATAGTTTAAAATGGTAATATGGCTAATAAAATATTGGAATTATATAAATATTGCTTAAATTAAGCCTCAATAGATGACAAAGTTGTTATAAAAGTGGTAGTTATTGTTGTAGACATTGGAGCCCCAACCATGTCAACTCGAGTGAATTTTATATTTGAGATCTAACTTTGAAGTTTATTTTGTATTTTTTTGATGAATTTTATGATTGAGTGCTAATGCGAATCTTTACAATGGAATATTCATCTTTCTTAAAAAATTAATAAAACAAGCACAATGCTTATGTTAACAAGTGATGCGAGATAACAAGAGTACCTCCCTGCTAGCAGATAAGGAGGAAGGTAAAGCTGCAGCCATAGAAGAAAATAGCCTCCTTTTCATGCACATCATTCCCAATAGGCTTATGGGCCTTCGCTTGCATGAAAATAACAAGATATTATATTTTTATTGAAGGCAATTACTCAAATAATAGTAGGTGCTATACCAAGGATTAACAAAGGGTAACCAATGCATCAAAAAGAATATTTACAATATTTAGTAAAAGCCCATGCACTTGTAAAAGGACCATCAAAATTCTTCAATTTTTAATTTTTAATATGGTGACATTTTTAATTAATAGTTAGGTGGAGAGCCCGGCACAAGTGCAAATTGTAATCATGCATGACTGATGACACAGACAAAGATAATATCAATTTTTTTGTGGTTGCCAATGACTGAGACTTACGCTTATCACTCAGATTTTTGATGAAATGTTTTTGGCTCGCTTGCTATCCAACTTGGGAGAATTTTTTTGATTGACTATTATCCAACACGGACAGCTCTCTACATGCTTCTTACTGTCAGCTCCTTTGAGTCTACTATGATTTTGTGAGTGGGCTGCAAATCCATATTTTTCTAAGCATTTTCTACAATACACATAACAACATCGAAAAAATAGATTACATGAAAAATTCAATCAGCCGATTCATCATTAGAATACAAGTGCTTGCCAAAATAGTTCAAGCCACATGAATCCCAAAACCTAAAAATGCCAATTATGTTTTTTTAAAAATAAAATATTTGTTAAAAATAACCCTCATTGAACAAAATAAAGGAAATGAAGATCAAAACAAGAATAAAATAATTTGCATATCTACCTATTTGGAAACTAGTTGTCTCCGACATTGCTATTATATTGCGCAGCCAAACTAAGCCATTCTATGAACACAACATGACATTAGACCAAAAAAATTCTCTTCACACCTAAATAAATAGTAAACACAATGATCCCTCAAATTTAAAAGTCATTATCTATTAAAACATTTCACGATAAAGAATTTGTACATTTGTGTGCATTATTAACTACTATAAAAAAACTGGAAGGATTTATCTACAGTATAGAGACTGTTTACTTCTTGGTCCAAGCTTAAATGTATGAAATCAATGGCAACTCCAAGCACCCTGTAACTAGATCTTCTCCATAATGAATGTTGTAAAGGTGGTATGCCCAGGATCAGGACGTGGAAGGCAGTTGAAACCCCCAAGAAGCCATGGAAGATCCAAAGGGCAAACCAAAGGTGGGCAACGTAGAGATATGAAAAGCGCTAACCAAATATGGTGCGCGGCAAAATGACCATGAAGATGAAAACGAAGACAACACCAAAGGCAAGCGTTCAAATCTGTAAAAGCGCTTCTCCAATGACTAAATGTTCTACAGATAGATGCCTCCAATATAATGAAAATGGATCAAAAACAAGATCCCTCCAATACAAGATTTAGAAACATCTACATATTCGTATCACTTTTTAGAAATAAACAGGGCTGATTAGGAGACAATGCAACCGCACGTCCAAGAGTTTCAATGCCAATATTAGATGCAGAGCCTCATATAAAAAATGTCAAACCTGAATGCATGCCAGGTAAAAGCAAGTGGTATAAATAACCAGGTCGTAGATACAGACTTGACCTCATTCAAGTCAAATAGGTTGATCCATTCCTTGGTATACACTTCCTTAAAGATCTACGAGAAATACCTTATGCAAAAGAATGCATATATGTGCACAACATTAAGAATGTTATTTTAAATCAAAAAATACACATTAAAATGTCATTATAGGATTCAATGGATGGTGGTTTTGAGAGCATTTAACAAGCTTGAAAGAGAGAGACAACGCGTGGGTTCTCAGGCAGCATGCATAGTAGCTGGGAAGTGGTTTTGAATAACACTATCGACAAAAATGTAAGCGGGCCATGCAGGTATGTAAATTTTCGGCTGTCTTTTTTGTTCTCTACAAATTTTTGAATCTATGTCATTTTATGCGAAAGAGCTGAATGTTTTTATTCTTAGAATAGAGGAGCCACCTGGCAGTTTTTTCCTAAGCAGTGGGAATAGTAACTGTATCCATGTGGCAATGCTTTTTGTCTACAGTCTCTCCTGTGAGACACGTCTGCTATCCCATCCCGGTAAGTAACGTGCACGTCTAAGCTGCTCCCAAAACTGCTGCAAGGGAAATAAACATAGTGAAGGTGATTAAATTTGATGCCAGTCGTTTAATTATTCACGGAATAATGGTAACTATAAAAAAATAATAAAATATTTTTAAAATTTTGTACACATTTTAAATTGGTTTTGATTCATAACTAATAATGAATTTTAATTTACAGTCAACTATAATCAATAGGAAATAATTGTGCTAGGTCAAAACAATAGTATTGGGAGGTACTAATAATTATATAATAATGCAAAGGTGTATCATGTATATGATTTACGTAATGAATTATATTGTAGTGAAGGTGTGAATGGGTTCATATTTTCATATAGATACTATAATTTTTTTTTAGTGTAATAGCAATAGATTTAAAATAACTAGAGGGTGTTACACTTGAGATATATTTCTTTGGTTATGGTGCCATCTGATGCTACTAAATATTCAACTGTCTTCATAGATGGCATCCAATTTTTTAGTTGTGCTTCACCTTTAACTTTTACTTTGACATACGTGCTACTGCAACTCAACATTAATTCACATAAGTTTACCATATTTCAAATGATATTTTTTTAAAATTTTAAATAATATGTTTATGCTAACTTGAATCTTTTATATTGCAAGTTTATGTGAATCCATTGTTTCTACATTCCAATTGTTCCCGAGTATATAGAAGATATGTTTTTGTTGTCAAATAGGTTCAACATACGATTATTAAATATGATAGTCCATATTGTCCTAGTGTGATAAAATTTAAATGCAGAGTGTGATCAAGACATCAATAACTAGCTTGAGAGGGCACCAATTTCCATCTTTCATATCCATTTCCCCCTTGTCATCTAATTTTCTTTTCTTTTAAAGATGCAGAATTAATAAAATTATAGATTTATCACAAAATTAATAAAATTATAGATTTATCACAAAAATTTATAGAGTCCTTTACATGTCATAATGGATTATAAAAATTAATGAACTAATTATATCATACAATATCGCAGACATAAATAGTAAGGCTAGTCATTACCTATGTTTAATTTTAGTTGATTTAAATATTGGTTATCAATCACCAATTTTTCTTTTATAACTTATATATATTATAATTTATGTCTTTCCAAAAAAATTATTAATCAAGATTTTTTATGCATAAATTATATACATACTTTTTCAAAAACATTATCAACGAAAGTTTTTTATAATTCAATATATGTAGCATTGGAATGGAATTTTAAATTCTTAGTATGTATTGTAAAAATAATTTGTATTCTCTAATTATGGAGACATTGGATGATATTGTAAATGTAACTATATTGATAATTGACATCTATTTTTCTATGTTTCCATTCATGTTTATATTTATTTTTAAATGTGTACCACTATAAACTGACATTGATTCACATTTTATGAGGACAATGTTTACAACAAGAGTTTTTATGGTTTTAATAATAATAAATTTATATAATATTTGATTAAGAGGAAAAAAAACAAATATATAAAAAATTAGATATAATATTAAATAACAAAAGGATCGTCAATAAGAGGAGGGAATATATAACTATCAAGTGTTAAGTATTTTTAGTAAAGTATTATAAAAACCCTTATCATGTTTCAATCTATAAGTTAATATTATATGATAAATCTGAAGAATAAAATATGAAAAAAATATTAACTAATTATATGATAATTATTTAAATAAATTATAAACATGTAAAAAATAAATATTCCCATATATTTTTAGAAAGAAAGTAATATGTAAATTATGTCTACACATAAAATAGGAGAAGAAACATAAGCTTAACAATGAGCTATCAAGAAAAATAAAATGGAAAATAAATAAAGTCATCATAATTCCAATAATTAAAATCATAATTATAAAACATTAAAAAAGAGAAAATTTCTATGAAAGCATAAAACAAATTAAGAATTAGACATTAGAAATAATAAATATATTAAATCACACATGGAAGATAAACAGTAGAGAAATTAAATCTTTGTATACATTCAAAATAATAAATATTAAAGTACAAATTAATAAGAAATAGAAAAATTCTCAATGAAGAAATAAGTAAGTGTAAGTTAAAATTTGTTCAATAGTTATAAAAATGAAAGAAAATTTAAAAATATTATATGAAAATATAAGATAAAAACGTCAATCTTAAAGTAGCCCTTAGACTATGTAAGCATTTGAAGAATAAGAGGATTCATCATTTAAAGAATAAAGGGATTCATCAATTTTTTTATAAATAGTAGTTTAAGGGTGGTTAACCTATGCATAACATACTAAAAGGATAACATACTATAGATTATATATAATACTTTTTAAATAAAAAAATTTCATTATATCTGGAAGTAATAAACAAAAATCAACTGAAATGATCGAATAAGCATTGTAAATCCTTATGATGGGTAGATGAATTCGGGTTTCTGATAGAAAGATGGTGCAGAGGCGACGCGATCGGCCTAAATGGATCGCGGATAGGGGGGGCGACCGAGAAGAGAGGAGGCCAAATAACCGTTGCTATTAGGTCTAGCGCTATGAGGGAAACATAGTCATAGGTCAAAATAGGGGTTTAAATGAAGGTGGCGGCTAAAGAGGAGAAAGGGCTAGGTGGTAGCTCTCCACTCAGAGACCAACAGACAGATGCAGAGGATGAGACAGCGGAAGAGGCAAGAGACAAGGTAAGCGTTGTGGGACATGGCGACAAGGCAGATCCGCAGACGGAGAAAGGAAAAGGGATGGTGCTTGGGACAAGTCAAGACCTGCTAACACGGATAAAGGTAGGGCAGAAGTAGCGAACCTCCTACACTGAAACCCTGTCAAGAAAAAGTTTTGTTGATATTGTATCTAAGGGCAATTTCAAACTGTTCGCACCTGCCGAAGAGAAACCTTCCATTTCTTTTGAGGGGGAGCAGCTGTCGGTTTTACTTGAAAGGGAACATGACATATCAAGCTCAGGGATGCATTTTCTAATATATGGCCGACTTTTCCCAATCTCAACGAGTGGATTACTTCGAACTAGGTGCCTTTGATAGAAGGCATTCGTCAAATTTGAACCTGTCATATCTTGTCAAAGGGCTTCGAATGTGTCCTAAAAATCCGTAAAAAAAAATTGGTCATTAAAAAAAAGGTGAAACCTAAAAATTGCGTGACAATTAAAAAGGGCATAGTCATTATTAAAATGATAAAAGAAGGGTGAAGTTTAAAATACCCATCAGTAGGTCTTGTGGTTGCCACCCTGGCCAGCCTAGTCTTATTTGGTAGATCTACTCCTTGTCACCTAAGTCCCATCG
>JARHVA010008524.1:462500-472286 GCA_037957365.1 Torreya grandis | reverse complement strand
AATATTTTATTTTTTTGGAATATTTGGGATTCGATCTCATGAATATAAAATTAGATCATCTTCATCAAGATTGAATTCAACATATTCTATCTTGTCCTTAAGATTATATAATCACATTGTGTCTTCCTCTTCTGGCTCTAATTTTTTAAATGTTATGCCTTTTATCATCTATTAATATTGTGACATTTGATGGAAAGCATGACCATCATGTCAAATTATGATCATTATTCCTCCATGTGATAAAGTGATATGTTGATAGATACAAGATTGAATCTACTATAGCTTGCATTTATTATAACCATCATTGTTCTAATGTGAATAATACTCTATATTTAGGAGGCATGATCCATATTTGTGTGTCAAACACTTTTTGCCCACAATATATTGGTAAAATGATATATACAAGGGGTCTTGGCCACTATGTTCTATACTATAACTATATAATGTCATGTCCCAAATGTTTTTAAACCTTTGATACTGCATATGGCATAATTTATAGTACCATAAATCTAAATTTTTTATAATATTCACCTTACATAAATATGGTAATAGTCAGTGAATCTTGTCAAGATGCTTTCTAGTAATTTTTCATTTCAAATGGTACCCTTATGGGGATTTATGTGTAGTGTTCTCGTTGGTTTTGTAAAATATTAATAATGCATTCTTTCTTATATTTTTGAATCTATTTTTGTAATGATTCAAAATAATTTTTGTCATGTCCCATGATTCTATGATAATCAAAATACACCTTATTTTTTTGATGTGAAAGACACTCCAAAACTCAATGTTGAGTAAATGGTAATGTGATAAGATTGTGATTAAGTAATATTTATAATCTATCTATGATGTATCCTACAAATTTTTCACTTGCAATGGTGTTGGAGTCTTAGAATCTTTCATCTCCATATTATTTACTAAACCATATGATTGTTTCTTTGTCCAAGGCTTGTTTGTCTTTAATTTTCCTTGGTGTGTGATAGTATATGAACTATTTTTTTCATGTAATATGTACTTATGATCTATAATTATTGCATTTCCTTTTACCTATGAATATTTTGTCTCAATATGAGTTTTGATTTGTCTTTTTTTATACGTGAATATCTCAATATGTTCCAACAAGTATAAGATAAGTATTCTTCTAAATGATTAAAGTTGAAATTTAGTATCTACTAATATATCACATTTTACATGTTGATATATTTGTCATCATTTTCATAATAATATATAATCATGACATATTGATATTCTGAGTTCACTAGTAAAGGAATAACAAAAATAATTTATAGTTGTTTTAGATTCACTTTTGGTTCATACTGTATAATGTATTGGCGTGTAATAATGGGTTTCTTGTATTTTTATTTACTTGATTCATTGAAATCATATGTTTAAATCTAAGCTATTGTGATGGGTTATGATGGAGAAATAATAGTATCATCTTCCAATTGTGATTATGGTGGGTTTGCATTAGTAGATTGGGTTATTTAACAGTGTTTGACGGATCCTCATCTGTTCATTTTAAATAGGAATAACCTTCATACATATATTTGATACATCTATGTAATGTATATATAACTAATTCCATATCATGTATATGTGGTTTTAGCAAAATTAAGTTGTAATTTAAATAACTATGCATAACATGGATAGTGATAGGTATTATCTTAGGACATAATATCACGTCAAATGAGATGGTTCCAATTATTTGATGTGGAGTGTTATAAAAAAAATTATGCTTTGGTATGATATTTTAATAACATATATGTGGATCCCTAATAACTTTAAGAAGGTAGTGTTATAAATTTTCAATCCATAACCATTATCTCCCAACACATGATTGACCAAGTTGTGTTGTATTTTAACTTGAATGATTAATGAGAAAAAAATTATCTATTGTGTGTTACATGGGTAAGTATTATTTGTTAAAAGTGATAAATTTGTTTTTTTCCTTGGATGTACTCATAATGAAATAAAATTATGCAAGTTGTGTATCACTAGGTAAAGTTATTTCTTATAATGCCTTGTATAATATATTTTTGTAGATTGTTGGTCTTTTTTAGAAACTCTAACATATATATCTTAGCATGAGTATTCTTTAGTAAATTTATGATGGCATATAATTTAGGTTGGTTGTATTTCCTTATGGGATGTGGAGGGGGTTGAGGAGGAACATGTTGACTACCTCTATTTTTTGTACATGATGAGGCACCCTACCTTATATAGTATTGATAATGTGGACAAAAAAATAAAAAATAAGTCATCGAAAAATAATGAGAGTGGGATGGTAGTCATTAAAACTATCATTTATTAAGGGAGGAAGAATAAATGGATTCATGGATGTCCTTTTGCATCTAGTGATAATAACAGGCATCATGGATTGGTGTTGCAACAATAATACTAGAGGAATGCTTGGGACTATTCATTAGTAACTTTATCCTTATTAGTGAATTTATATTTGATCTTTGTTACCCATTTGGTTACATAATTGATCCAAATAAGATACACTATCCATATAAAATGATATGAAAATAATAACTTCATTACTTGTATTAACTAATAATGTTCATTCAAGATAGTCATGATTAATGTGTATTATTAGGAAATAATCAAATCTGAAAATAAAACCCTGATGTTAAAATATGAAACCCTATAAGGATGAAACCCTAAGGGAATACCTAAGGATTTGTATTATTTTATATGTGTACAATTTCAGTAATATGTTTTACCCTAATTTGGATTAATGGTTGAGCTTAATTTAGTTAAGATAGAAATTTAAAATGTAATTTAAATCAATAGATGTGGCATTCAAACATACATATAAATGTAAAATATTAAGATTCACTCTTTTGATTTGAAAATTAACTTGTGATAAATATAAAAATTACTATGGAGATCAATATACCTAGATTTTATAGTTGATTGTATGATTGTGACTGTATTCTGGAAGTGGAAATCAGGGATAAGTAGGCATATGGTTCGTTCAGTTCTAAAATTGATACATTTTATTCATTGGATATGTTCTGTAGGATCAAGTCAATATCATTGGTTTATACTAACCTCCATAAAATCAGGGAACAATGACAACGAAGTCACCTAAAACTATGTTTTCTTGCTCTATGTTTGTGATCATAAACCTTGATGATGCACACAACTCCAAAAATTAGTATTATTTGCCTTGAAACCTAGGTGTGATTGTGAGGGATATAAACCTACAAAAATGGGGGAAGTTTGATGGGTTGATTTGATCCCACTTACCCTTGTATGATTATTGACCACTAACTACCTATCCAATACTCCAAGGAGGGAAATCAAGCCACACATATTAATCCCACCTAGTGTGATTGTGCAATTGTCCTACTTTACTATATATGCAATTAATATAGTGTTTTTAATATTTGACAATGTTTTTTTTAATTATATTTAAAGTGCTTCAGATTTGGCTTATGACTACTAGTGATAGATTTTCAAATTAGGGGAAATATGGTAGATTTTATTAGTGTGTAATAGTGTATAGATGTCTATTAGACAAGTGTTAAGTCCATTTTGAGTAATATCTTGATTTATTTTTATATGGATCGAAATAAATAATTTATCATGCCACTAACATGCTAAAATGATGAGATGAGCCTAAGGATGGGTTTGATTATATAAAATATTTTATGTAAGGAGTGGTTTGGTACTAACTAGCTTAATTCAGTATCAAAAAGAGATACTAACAATATTTCATAGAACTAACCTGTGTACAATCAGACTGAACTAAGAGTCTAGAGATGTCTGTACATGATATTTAAAATGTTTAAAATAGATATTTTGGTTATTTTAGGTGTGTATCAATATAATTAAAGGGTTAAACCATAATATATCATGAAAGTGTGAGATAATGGAAGATTAGGACCTTATTTGTGTACTCCAGGTTATGCATGGTAAATTTGTGTCAAACTAGCAATTATCAAGTATCAAAGAAAAATTTTAATATCTATAAAAATAGAAGGGCCATGTTAAAATCTAATTATAATTTTAAGGCATCCAAGGGAGAAGATTTTGGTTTCCAAAGTCAAAAACTAATATGAAAAGCCACTATTCATGCATAAAAGACACAAGGAAATGTTTGAGGGCTTGGAAAACCACAACCAATTGTAGATAGTGGAATTATTTAGACACCTACCATAACTATTTATATTTAACAAGGTATTTTATGCACAATATTTCTAATGTTAACTTAATTCCTTAAAGATAAGATGGGTGATGTGTATAATACAATAGAAGTGGAAGTGAAAAAAGAAAAAAAATGCATCCACAAGTGGATACTACAGGGGTAATTGTACCAAATGAATTAAACACATAGGAAACTTTGCCTGATGAAGTGAGCACACAATAAATAAAAGGAGTGAGCATATATTCTAGCTAAGAGGCTCAAAATCAATAATAAAAAGGGAAGAAACAAAAAGTGTTGAAGGAGGAGATCATACACAATTGAGGAGGTAAAATCTGAGGATATGGTGCATGAAGAGAAACATGGGTTGAATAATGTAATAAATGTATAAGGTGTGCATTCCATGAGGGAAAATATCCCATCAATGTAAAAAAAACATCAAGAGTGTCAATGGGTATGATTTGATGTGAGAATCTAACATAGAGATTTGAAGAATATAGAGGATATGTTTGATAAATATTTGCCATCTTCAGAGTTTAATATTCCTATGAGAACATTTGTGAAATGCATGGTTCACAAGAGTAGTAACTTGAAGACCTTTATAGAGGGAAAATAAAGGTGGTTAATCTTAAGAAAATTTCAATTTAGGTTTTTAGATTAACATTGGTGAATCAATCCCTATAAATAATCAAAATGGAATTAATAGGATATCATAGTTTGGAAGAATTTTGAGAGAATTTAAGAAATTATGAGAGTCTTTGAAAAAGCATGAAAATGAAGTATACAAATTGGTAATTTTGGTCAAAAAATAGTTCTTGTAGATATATGTGGATGAGTATGAGTTTTGGAAAACACCCTTATAGAGTATGTGTTCCTATAAATTATGTAAAAATCATTTAATATGCCCTAAAATATGTATGAATTTATAATATTTTGATCCAAACTCATAATCGTAACCGATCTAAAATCTCTAAATCATGTAATCTATTCTAAAATATGAATTTTTTATTCATGGAAGTTTTCATCTTTATGAAAAGCTCACTAATATTCCCCCTTTTTGAGGTGAAGGTTGTAACCTACAAATTACTCATCTCAAAATAAAAGAGTTGGATACACCATGTTATGGGAAGAGATTTAATAATGTATAATCATATGATAACATATGGATAATATGCTATCATATTAATGAATAAATCATCAAAACATATATGAAACATGTAGTGTAAGGCACATAATAGTAACCGTAACTTATATGAGCATTAAATAATAACTACAAAGGAAGGTGCATGATATGGATCATGGTGCCACACATATATGTGGGGGTGGGGGGTTGATATAGATCATGACACCACAAAATCAATAGAAAATCTTATATTTATCCACTCATAAGAATACAATATCATTTCCATGATGCACAAAATAAAAGTACACATAATAACACTCATTGTCACACAAGGCTAGGGACCACACAAAAAAAAATTCAAAAGGCTAAGGGCCACATAAAAAGGACAATCAAACATCACACAAGGCCAAGGGCTGAAAATAAATAAACATGAATTGATACACATAACCAAAAAAAATCTTATAATAAAGGAAGAGCTAAAAAATCATAGTCAATGACTAGCCTATGTAAAGTGAAATAGAAACAATGAAGCATAGAACAATTTAAACTTGTCTACATTATAAATCTATGTCAAATTCAAAGTATGGAAAAGTATCATATCCATGAAATGTAGAATGTAAAGAATATAAGTGAGAGAAAGATGTGTAATAAATTAATTTAGTTCAACATGATAAATTTAAAGGTCATAGAAATGTATAACCTATATCAATGTAAACTATAAAATTAAATACCCTAGCATTGACATGGCCCCTGGGTGTATGATTTTTTTTCATTTGTGCATCCATATATAACTTATAGCCTATATGTCCTGCATCTCACTCATATATATAATGAAATGCATGTGCCTATGAAAAAGGATATGTAATCTACCAAACATGTGATAAATAACATAAATGATCGATGTAAACTAACAAACATTTCATGCTTGGGTCCTAATTTTTTATTTTTTTTTATTTTTGAGAAATTATCAAATGTAAAATAATGTTAACTAATTATCGATTCAAAAGGATGGTAATTTGTAGGTCCTATATCAAACATAGGAATGGTCACCTATCATGAATGAGTAGTATCATATGTAATTGTTTATAAATTTTTAAAATGATCTCATGTTATAATGTAATTGTCATCATCAACTTGTCTCATATGATCTTGTGTATGATTAATAACTATAGGTAGTATAGTATCCTATGGAATCAATTGTCTAGATGGGAAATATGTGCTTGTGTTGGTGGTGGAATATGGTGAGGTGTCTGTAATACTAGCTTAGTATGTGATAGAGTAGATAATGGTTGTTGTGAGTTTTTATTAAATCTTTGATGTGATGGGCATGAATTATTGGTCTTATAGGAAAGTAGACTAGATTACTTTGAATTATTTACATAGAATGAACTTGAATAGGTGGTTGTATAGAATGAAATTAAATAGGTGGAGTAACTAATTATGGTGATGGTGGGGGTTGAGGAGGAAATTCCTTTGGATGAATAGGATACACATATGGAATACCTTAAATTATGGCCACTATGTTACAATGTATAAAATTGAGACATCTATGTCCTAATGATGGTAATCCTAATAGCATACACAACACCCATGTGCTTGGTAAGACTAAGAATAAAGTAGTAACTATTGTAGGACCAACATTAATAGGTATCATAATTTTTCCTATGGGTTTTGTCTTTGTCCATAGAATACTTTGACTATCTATGTTGTATCCATCTAATCCTCATGTGTGTATACAAGAGTATGAATAAATGTCATTATAAAATGTTTTCATTTGAACAATTTTCTACCATGACACTATGTATATCCTGTGAATAGGTGTAGGTGCATACATATAATGAATTAAAATCATATTCATCTTCCATAATCTCAATATCATCAAATGTAATTATAGGTTATTGTTACTGATATGCATGTAAGTGTACCAATTATTATTTCCAATGGGTGATAACATGTTGAAGTTGGAAGATGTGGATTGTATGTCATATGTATCTTATTAGTATATTTAGTTTCTATTGTTTCATGATTTGGAAGAGGATTAGAAAATATTTCAACTTTGTATTCCCATTTTACTATGGTTTTGAATCATCTATAGCTATGTTAAGCTTGATAATATTATCACTAATGAGATAATATATCTCATCCCTTAGCTTTAATTATTTATTAATATAATTTCCATCACATTGATGATAAACATAATATAAATTGTTGTCATATCCATTAGTTTTATTCCTACTCATATCAATCTCTTGTGTGGGAGGGAGATATATTAGGTTACACTCTAGTACTTCTATGATAGTAGATGAGGAGGTTGAGGGAAACTTGAAAACTACCTCATTTATGGAATGGATAGGATGAGTTGATTATTAATTTGTGATACTATATTAATTATTATTTTTTTCCCATTCTTAGTATCATTCAATTTGAACTTGTAAGTCATTTTTCTTTGAAAATTTAATGTTTAAGTAGTTATAGCAATTGGTCATATTTGATCTTATTCAATTCTTTGAGCTTAAATTCTTGATCTCCAATTTTATGACATAACTCATCAAATGATTTGAATTTTTTGAACAAAATGGACTCATGGAGATTATAAATAAAACTTTTCTTGAAGATATATTGTAACTCATTTTTAGCCATAGGAATTCTCATCTTAGAAAACATGGTATTATATTGAAGCACATAGTCATGAATTGGATCATTGGGTCCTCACTTAAGTCTTGAAGTTTCACTTATGTTGATATAAAAATGTGTTATAAACTAATTTTATAAATTATTAAATTCATGAACCAATTATAATGGGAGATCATAAAACCATCATGAAGCATAGTCCTTAAGACTATGTGTAAATAACTTTTTCAACAATTTGTCATTGAATGCATAGTCCAAACATGTTGCATGGAAGGCTCTTAGATGCTCCTCTACACCACATTTACCATCATATAATGTAACCTTAGGATATATAAAATGTATATGTAAGGAATAAGCTAAAATATCTAGGGCTAATGGATTATGAAACAAAGCATGAGAATCTATTGAATGACTTACTCTAAAATCACCCTAATCTAATTTCAACACCTTAGCCTAAAAAAGTTAAAAACTTATGCTTGAGTTATCATTTAGTATTCGAGTATGATGATGTACATGAGTATCCATTATAGCATTTACATAATTTGGCTATGTATAAATAGGTATAGTAATCTAGAGAAAGCTTGTGATGGCCCCACACTATGGGTGCACATCACAAGTGTATCCAAAGGTATAGATGTGGGAATAGTAGAAAAAATATTAGTCTAAACACCTATGATGGAATCATTACCTACAAAATGTTAATTATTAATAATTAATGGCTCATGTTGTTATTCCTCTAATGTGACAATGTGTGTGTGTGTGTGTGTGTGTGTGTGTGTGTGTGTGTGTGTGTGTGGGTGTGTGGGTGTGTGTGTGTGTGTGTGTGTGTGTGTTATATATATATATATATATATATATATATATATATATATATATATATATATATTTAGCTTTAGCTTCTAGGATTAATGTTAAAACCTTATCCAATTCACTAGGTTTAAAGAGTTCAATTTTGAATATTAGAATAAGATTTAACTTGTATATTATCTACCCAATTAAGTTCATAAGGATGGATTTTATCTTATTATTCATTATTATCTTTGATTAAAATTTTCCAAATCTTTCATTTCATCATTAACAACATGATATTTTGTTTGTATGTACTCACTAATAATATTTTCATCAAAAGAAGAGGAATAAAAATAAAAATCCATATTATTTATTATAGACATTTTAGATGGAACCAAAGGAATACAATTATGCTTAATATTTGCACCACTTAACCTAAGACTTCACCTTAGATGGAAAAGGGAATTGGGCTCTTTAGATTGTATAAAAGGAAATCATGAAAATTTGTAGAAGGTCGGGGCTAGGTGAAATATTTATTTCCTAAATGTATGGAGAAATAAAAAATCAAAATTGAAACCCTATTAAAAAAATTTGAATTCTAGAAATATGATGAAACCCAAAGGGAAAACCTAGGTTTTTATTATGTTCTAGACAATGTGGGTTCACCAATATGTTTTACCTTATTTTGGATTAATGGGACATAATAAAATAGAATTAATGAATTAATTTAGATTATATTAAGTGTGTCGATAATACACAAATATGAATGTAAAATTTATAATATGACTTGAAAAATTACACTTGATGTAAATAGAAATGACCTAATGGATTGAGATATTTAGCGTGTTTCTTATTTGTATAGGACTAATACTAGATGAAGTAGCAAGAAGGGCTATAAACTAGATCTAGAGTCACTTAGATAAGGAACTAGGTATCGATATGTGCCTTGATGGAATAATTAGTATATGTAAATTATTTACATATCTTATCTTCTATCATCTAATAAATTCATTTTCTTATACAATGCCTCTATGTTTTAGTACATGTCATTTTGCTTGCTTTTAATCCATCTTTGTGTGTGATATCCAAGGAT